>JACEVL010000765.1:675000-734965 GCA_020284085.1 Aporrectodea caliginosa
ACAGATAAGACAGAGTAACAACCACCAAAGGAAAAAGCAAAGAAAACGCTCCATAATTCATTAATTAATTAATTAATTCATTCATTCATTACTTGAATTTGTATAGCGCCCCTTCAAGGGAACCACTCAGAGGCGCTCCCAACCCCAGCGCGACCAAATAGGACCATTTTAAGTTGAGAGAGGAATGCCTGAGAAGGGGTTCTAGAAAGGGAGCGGAGTGCCAGAGGGAGGCCATTCTAGGTCAAGGGGCCAACCACAGAGAAGGCAGGGTACTGCCTAGTGGAGATGCGAGCAAAATGGACAGAGAGAGAAGACCATGTTCATCTGAATTACAGACATCTAATCCAGTTCTGCTTTAATAGTGTTTATAAGATGTCTGTACAACAAAGTGCTCTTACCCATTGGTTAATAAAGAATATACTTACTTACATTGGATGTATCAACAGTGTAGTAGTTTCAGTTTAACGCAACTGTGTGGTGTCATAGATCATTAGCGAGGCCCTCCTCCTTTGTCCAAGCTGGGTACTGGCACTGCCTCTCACTTGAGCGCGGACAGGCAGTGACCTATTTACGGAGTTCAATCAGGAAATTAATGATTTTTGTACCGACTAACCATAGCATATTAAAGATGTCATAGGTGGACCACTTTTGTTAAATCGTTAGTAACTCTGGTAGTGCCAGTCATATACCTGGAAGAAGGAGGAGGGTGACGCTGGTCATCTTTGTCATGACACAGCGTCGTTAAGCATAAAAACACCGACGTATTTTGAATAATCATCTCTGACATCCAGCTATTAAGTAGTTTGAGTTTAACGACACTGTGTGATAACAAACATCATTAGCGTCGCCCTCCTCCTTTATCCACACTTGGGTCTGGCACTGCAAGAGTGCGAGCAGTTTCGGAATTTATAGTGATAAGCTAAGTTTGAAATCTACTTGGACACCTTTTAAACGCAATCAATGGACGTTATAATAATTGTCAGTTTCCAATCAATTTCCGTTCACTATTGTCGCTCGAACAACAGAAACTAAGAATAAAGATGATCGATTGAAAGCAACGTATTTTCAAAGCCTATTGACGAGAGAGCAATTAATTAGGCTGGCCTCAGAAGAAGCCATGGCTATGTAGCGTTATCGACTTCGTTTTGCTTAGCCTCGGCATATGAGGGCTGGTGGCGAATCATCCTCCTTCCAAGTGAAAGCGTTTTCTCAACTGATAACTTCTTTCTCTTGGTTCGCAAGTGTAACTGAAATTCGAACAGTTTTTCTGCTTCGACGAGAATTTGAACCTCTGACATTTTGTTTTACACGCCAGAACTGAACCAACCACTAAGAAAAAAATCCTGTTTTGAAAAAAGAAACAAGTGTTATTTCCTTCGACTGACTTAATCTCTGATTAAATCATGAATCTAGAATCCACTCAAATATACGCGTGATAACCAGTGAACGACCTGCAACGCTTAGAGTTCTGCCAGCCACAAGCTTGGATAATTCATCTTCGTCTTCAGACGGTGTCCTTAATCTAAGACTACAAACATACTATCTCAGTAATAATCACATTACGCTATAATAATAATTGTAAAATGAGGTCGACCTCAACTGTCATAGCAGCCACAAGATGTCGTTAAATATTGTATACGAAAACTAAAGCGAGCTATTAATAGGCAACGTCCACTTAAACACCTTTATAACTGGATCATCAGTCTCTATAATAACCGTCAGCTTCGCTCAAACGTTAGATCCCTCAAAGACAGAATGATGTATCAAGATTTCTCTGCTTAACATGCGCCCCAAGAAAGAAGAAGAGTTGTCATGAGAACGAAGTTTTAGCGACTTCATTTTCTTAGTCTCGGTATGTCTCCTCTTCTAGTGAGAAATGTTAACCATCATGAGACTAGCACAGACATTATCTTCCTTTATTTTTCTCCTGTTACGCGCCTTCGTGCAAGATTCCAATTTTGTTTAGGCGCGTTATAAATGACAGTTTAATAATAATAAAAAAATAATAATGTCTCACATTCGCAATCAGTTACGCGGCTCATCACCCATTCGCCTTTTATGGATTGTTTCCGTCGAGAGTCATCGAGGGCAGTGCCTTGCTTCGCTCCTTTGACCGCAGATCGATTTTCATGACGGCCTTTCCTTTACTGAATCTTCAAACAATCTTTGCATATCGCTTAGTTTATGCAGAAGACATGATCATACCATCGATGGCGAAGTACGAAAAACGCAGAAGGGAGAACGAGGAATATCCGGTTGTGTTCCAGCGTGTATAGTAGGCCATCGCCTTTCCCGTACGATGCCAGAACAAATCGAACAGCGCTGTATAATGCGAATGTTAGCATGACGGTCGCTAAACTCAAATGAAGAGTTGTAGCCTGTAGACAAGTATGTATAATTATGTGTGCGTATGTGTGTATGTGTACTAATTACTTCTGTGTATGTATATATGTGAAAATATTACATGTATGCGTGTATGTAGGTTCGTCTGTAGATAAGTAAGTAGGCCTAATATTATGTAATGTAATTAAGCATTTATAGGCTATAGCGCCACTTCAAAATATCTAACTATCATTATGAATCAACTTATGTGTTTATGCAAACCCAGCTTTTTGTACCTTGGGAAAATAAGAATAATATTAATGATGATGGTGTTGGTGGTGGTGGAGTTGGTGGTGGTGGTGGTGGTGGTGGTGGTGGTGGTGGTGGTGGTGGTGGTGGAGGTGGTGGTGGTGGTGGTGGTGGTGACAAACTAAAAAAACTACTATGCTATCGGCGCCAACTGTTTTCGTTGAAATACGATATCGATAAACTGTTGGAATGCCTATTTTACAATTAAAATACAAGCACAATCATGTAATGCAAGGCGGACCCTGGCTGTTAAAAGATGTCGCCAAAATGTTGAGAAATGTTTTGCACTTGCTAGACACCTTTAAAACGTTTTCAACATCGCTATATGGGGTCGAGAAAGAACCTTAAGTTCAACTTTCCGTTGAGAGATTCCTAGGGCAGGGCCTTGCTTCGCTCCTTTGACCGTCAAAAAGTCAAAAAAAGTTCATGAATTGCATTGTTTCGGCTTAACGACACTTTTTCATATCGAAGATGATTAGTGTCGGAGGCAGAAAGCAACCTCGTACTCCACGTTTATATTGCGACCGAGCCACCCGCAGTAAAGATCCGAGAAATTAATCTCTGATAAACCGACCCGACCGGGAAGCGAACCCGGGGCGCCAGCGTGACGAGCGGGCTACCTACCCACTCGGCCACTCAGGATCTCATGAACAAGTTCATGAACAACAAGTTCATGCATATATGGGGAGGGGCGATAGCTCATTGGATAACACACTGGCGTAGAGAGCGAGAGGTACCGAGTTCGAGTCCCGTAGTGGACATGCTCTGTAGGCTGCTATTAGTGCCGTGTATTGCAGGCTGTCTGTTCTGTTAGTAGTTAAGATTGTTTCAATTGCATAACATGTAAATGTTCAGCGCAGTGCGTTTGTCAGGCGCTTAATTAAGAAAAGATATTATTATTATTATTATTATTATTATTATTATTATTATTATTATTATTATTATTATTATTATTATTATTATTATTATTATTATATACATATCAGCTGCATTTTCAATAACTTCATCCGGTTATCGCTGAATGGCGCTATTTAAGTGATAGATTACAATTACATTAACAAAGTAATATTCATGGCTACCTAGTGTGCTGCATGGAAGGTTGAGTTTAGCACTTTAATGACGAGCTGCATTGGTTTCCCAATCACTTTTAATGTAGGCCTACTCTCATCGGTTTAATGGATTACTCTTTTTCTGCTATGTCCCATGAACTGAATTTCGAAACAAACCTCAAGTTCTGGAACGAGATTCTTCGAAATGGAAGATTTCCCGTGGCCGTGTGTAGATAGATGAACAGATCTAGAATGGTCAAAGAACGCTTCTTAACCAGTCTTCTTTTTCTGATCCTGTCTACCGGTGTTTCCCTCTGTCCAAACTCCTTCAGTATAACCTCATTACGAATTCAATCTCGTCTGGTCCTCCCACTATTCTTCTTAACCAGCTCTTCAGCCAATAGAATCCTCCTTTCGACCTCCTTCCGTAGGCACCAACACTCAGATCCATACATACTGTGTCGTTCTACGGAGGCGCAAAGGAGCTTCGTTCGTTTCTTTGCAATCTCAAAATCCCCTTCGTCATCATGTCGCCTTTATTATGACGTAACGGTCGATCCTAATCGGTCGCCATGACAACCTGCGGACGGATGCATTGGCCGCAGATGTCTGACCTATGAATCAGTCGACTGGATAGACTCCGGTCACAAGGTGGAGCTTCTCTCTGTCTCTCTAAGCAGACGCTCCAGACGCTAGGTGGCGCTGCGAGCAACGTATATATATAATTATGATCCGACGGAGATGTCGAAAGCGACAACTATCGAGACATCGCTGACTGTTCGTTTTATTTTGTACGTAAAACGAATGTGCTAATTAATGTATGCGTGTGTTTGTATGTACGCATTAAAATATACGTGTAGGCTATGCTTGCATGTGTCTGTATGTATTAATATGTGTGTGTATGTATGCATGTATGTTTGTTTGTTTGTATGCATGCATGTGTGTATTCTTGTATGTATGCATTTATTATTTTATTACTATGTGTATGTATGTGTATGTATGTTTATGTATTTATGTATGTTTTTTATTTATGTATGCAATGTCATGTATGTTTGCAGGTGTGTATGTGTGTATGTTTGCATGTTTGTGCCCGTATCATGCATGTATGTACAAAAGCACGTATCATTCCAACATACCTAATGAATAATCTATCGTTATTGTTCGATTGATAATTAACGAAATGTGCGTTAGACGCTACGCAACGGGATTTAGAAAAAAACTTCAAGATCGTCGCATTAAAAATGCACCAAGCGTTAACTAATGTTCGTTAAACCGACATCTCAACTGCATATGGACGTCTCAAGAAATACAGGCCACATGATCGCTTGCAGTGTTTAACGACATATTGCGACTTCTAGAGCCGTAGATGCTATTATTACCTATGAAATCTCAGAGATCCAAGTCATGTTTGTAATGACCTCTAAGGACAGTTTGTCATAATTAACATTATTTTAATATGGAAAATCTGATTAAAAATCTTGGAGCCGGTTCAAAATATATGGCGTAGATAACAGCGTTTTAAAGGCGTCGAAATTTAAAAGAAAATCTAGTAGATATCGTTTATTAAAATACTAAGTTGACATACCGCAACTTGTTTACATGGGATAATGAAGGTAATGAAATTAAAAACTATAAGTTTATGCCTTTAGTCAGATTGAGAGTTAAATCTCGAATGGTCCGAAATAGAACCCTAGAGATGAAATTGTGGTAATCTTTTTTGGGAAGTTCATATTCATGAGGCCTAGGGCGCAGAGTATAATTATGGCCTACGTACTATCGGAGGAAAGAGGCCTCTAAGCACATGTTGTGAGTTCCGGTTGACCGCTTGGAGGAGTCTGACGTCTGCATCTTCCATCATTCGTTCTAAATTCTGGTATTCAGAAGGGAGGTAGCCCAGTCGTTTGGCCCTTAGCAGGAATCTAGCGTGTCGAATTTGAAAAGAATTTGAAAAGAAAATTTAGCGTAGTTAATAGTTGATTTTGTGTTATAGTTTCAGGTTTTAGAGACTGTATCATGACAAGGATCATTAGAATCACCCTCTTTCTTTATCAGAACTCTAATCTCATCCATTGTAAAGCTGAGAGTAGCGTTTCACCGTATTATATTTTAAAATCTTTTGAAATGATGCATAACAACGACGCTGAGATAAATATAAGGCGACTGGTGGAAGCATTTTTAAAAAGTCCCAGTAGAAACGAAAACTGTACAAGGAAGTTTATTTTATTACTAGACGTTGTTACCTAGCTTCGCACGGATTATCTCTACCTTTATAATATCGTTCCCGCTTGATTTGCTTGGTTAACTTGGGCTTCTTTGGCTGATACTCACCGTGAATATGAATTTGCTCTATCCTATATATCGTTCCCGCTGGATTTGAAAATGTAAAATGTAAACCTTCGCTTTTTCCCATAGCGACCGAATAATTATGGCCTCGACCCTGTTCATTTTTCAATGAATTGATCGGATGAGTCCCAACCCTTCACCACCGCTCGCCCGTTAGCATGGACACCACGCCATTTAGTATCCCCGTGCAAGGACCGTGCTAGCACAAGATTTAAATTTCTGAAAAATGCCAGCATCTTTTTCCAGTGTGACTACTTGGAACGAATGATCTGCTATCAAAAATGAACTGATATAGAATTCCTTTTTTAAAGACGTCAACAGGTATAGCTACTATAAGATATAGTTTAAACTTTGGAATGATAATAATCGCTTACAACGTATTCATCCTCTGTTATATATTTTTGAAACACGCTTGGCTTTTAAGTAAGCCTATGATTGCGTGTCCGGTGAAGGAGGAAGACCTAACCAGGGCTTCTCATTTGAGGCGATCGATCGATCGATCTCCTTGGTCGATCGCCTAGCAAAGGTCTGGTAGATCGATTAATCGATCGCGCAAATCGAGCGCGATCGATTTACTCCAAGAGGAAACTGGAGCCATAATTTTATTTACCTAATTTGCATTAGGCCTACTTTAATTTTTGCTTACTTGCGACGGCGGTGAATGCGTTCGGAACGCAGCGTTTCGTAACCTAATGACTATTGAGTGATCGCTCCAATTTCGTACAGTATGATTGGTCATAACAACACGGTGGACACCTTCCGTGTAACGTCATTTTGTAAGTTCGTAACGTCACTAATTTCGGAAATTATTGAAGGCAACAATGACGGCGACGGTGCCGAAGTGGAATAATAATGTACAGTTTAGCACGCTTCTGTCATGGAAATTAGGTGACTCGTTCGATGTGGATGTAGTCGAGATAGCCAAGTAGGCAGTAGGCCTTGGCAGTAGCATGTTAAAACTTATTACAACTATGAATGATGTGGGACCAGGCTCGCCGAGTAGGGAATGGATCTGGAGGGGCAAAAACCCAGGGGCCCGGCGACTTTCAGGGGCCCGGGCTGGGCCCAGCAATCAACTTATAAAAAATATTATAATCCGTTATACAAAGTTTATGATTTAGATCTATGCCTTTTAAATATTATATTACGGACATAACTGCAATAGTTGCATATATAAATATAATTTTGTATGGTTGTATCCGGACTATTATTATTTCAGTTTTTTTTTAAATTTCTCATAAAGTCCAAGGATAGTTAGGACCCGTGACTGCTCTTCCTATAGGGTCCCGGAATTTCTGTCGGCAGAATTTCTGTGGGACGGATAACTAGCAACGGCGCTCGTTTTCGGTTGCTGGCCCTAGGACTGGAATGGCTATTGCGCTCCGCCTAATGAATAGTTGACACGGTCACACCATTATTCTTTAATAACTTATAATTAACGATTGTCTTATTTAGCCATGGCTGGACTAGGCCTAGGAGCGCTTCTGAGTCGATCACCTTGAAAGGGCGCAATAAGAAAACTAATTATTAATACTATCAATAGTAATAATAACGGAACTGAACTGAGATAGGCTTACTAAATTAGTAGGCCTACTATATAATATGCAGCTATAGGCCATATACGTACTATATAATATGCAGCTATCCGGTCGATACACAAAATACGCTGTACACAAAAGCTCTCGAGGTCGATCGCGCACCGATCGCCTACTCAATCCAGCGCGATCGGTTTTCAGATCGCCTTCTATTTTCAAATGAGAAGCTCTGGACCTAACGTTAATCGTCTTGGTTCTGAGACTATGCTTAATTAACCTAATTAGATAGCATCGATAACCCCAGCCCTGCCATTATCCTAACTGTTACCTGTAACAAGTTGCGACCTGTCAGCTTGGTGTTATGATAAAACGAAATTGATTGATTGATTGATTGATTGATTAAACACTGGAAACTATTTCTTTACATGGTTACCACTGACTTCCAACTGCTAGTTTTAATGACATCTCATGACAGTCAGGGCCTGTCAGGTCCCCTCCTCCGTTTTCCAGGCTTCGGACAGGCACTAGCGTCACTGCCCGCAGTGTAAGAGTCTATAGCGAAAAGCTTAGTTTGATATCAATTTAGACACCTTTTAAACGCAAGTCTTAACACTATAATAGCTCTCAGTTTCGCAACAATTCTTATTCATGAGATTGGTGCTAAAATGTAGGGATCATCTTTAAAAGCTTCCGCTATAGACACAAGAAACTAAAACTAGCAATGATAGATCAAAAACAACGTGGGTTCGAAGCCTACTTACTAGAGGGCAGCAATTCCCAAGAGGCAATTATGGCTATAAAGAGTTACCGACTTCATTTCCCTTACACTAGGTGGCCATTCTTCCCCTTCAAAGCCTCATCTTCCAAGTTCTTTTCTGTTGGATCGCAAGTGTTACTTAAATTCGGAACATTCTTCTGTTCGGCGGGAATTCGACCCCTGACATTTTGTTTAACAGGCCAGAAACTTAACCAACCCCATAAAAACACAGATTTTTAAAAGGTGAAAACATTATTTCCTTCGATTGACTTAGTCTCCATTAACATCATCAACCTATAGAATCTACTCAAACAAACCCAAGATAACCAACGACCGACCTGCAATGCTTTGAGTGAGATTGTGCCAGTCTCAAGCCTAGATAAATAGGAGGGTGACTCTTTTCATCGTCGCTATGAGATGGCGTCGTTAAACAAAAACTACACACAAACGATAATATATCACTCAATTACGATATAATATTTTAGGATAAAGTAAGGACGACCTCAACGAGCCACAAGATGTTGCTAAATATGGGACCCTAAAACTGTGCCTGGCTGTTAATAGAAACGTCGACTTAGACACCTTTAAAACGGTAACATCAGTCATTATAATAATCACCAGTTTCGTTCAATCGAACAGATTATTTCAAATCCCTCGCACAGGTTAAACAAAGAAAACGCCCGATAATAGACATTAGACATCTCGCCCAGTTCTTCTTACTCAGGCGATGTGTTGATGAGAAAGAACGTCCACGTAGAAGAGAAATCAGACACGCAACTGGAAAATTGTCTGTGTAGCCATACTTCATTGGAAGCTGATGTGACAGAATATACCGAAACATCAGAAGGTATAAAAATAATGGTTATTAACTCTGCCACTGCCAAACTCCACCACTGCATGTCCATGCTCTAGTGCCAGGCAGTGCCAGTCCCAAGCCTGGATGAACGGGGAGGGGATCACTTTTATAAAACAGTGCCTTTACACTTAAATTAATACTCTGCCACTGCCCTGCCTGCGGTAATTCCAGTTCCACGATTGGAGATTGGAGGAGGGCAACGCTCATCATCTTTGATATGACAGTGTCTTTAAACAGCAATTAACCAACCATCATTAACGTAATGCGACGCGCCTTTGCTACTTGGCGAATAACAGAGTTTCTTACCACTGATTTTTTCTCTACAAACACCAGGAATGCAGAAGCCTCTGAAATATATATACACGAATGCAAACCAATGACGACCTGGAACGAATGATTTGCAATCAATAATATGAAGTGACATGACAAATGTTTTGTAGAAGACTTCGATCTCGATCAAGTCCGTCATTCAAAATTATTCAGCGCCATCGATTGATGGTTGGTCATTATATGGTGTTGTTATTAAATGTACTAATTAATTATTAATTAATTAATAATATTTACAATAATTATTATATTCATCATCATCGTCATCATAAGTTTTTGATGAGTGACAAGAAGTATTACGTCCAAATGTTTAATCAGTTTAAAACATTCTTATTAGCAGTATCGATATTTAACGAAATCTGGTGGCTCGCCAGAACCGATGACCTAGACCCATAGAATTACAATTTGCATTAATAAGATAAGCGATTCATGAAGTAAGGTGTTGACTCGTTGAAACACTTTTATCGCCAATGGTGACTCATATTAGGCCTACTACTCGTATACTACTAAAAACCATCTGTGGCGCTTTGTTCGATCAATAATGAAATTGAACTTCGTTTTACGAATCTTATATATAAAGCAGAGCTGTCCTTCCGTGACACTGCTAAAGGCTCCGAAACGTAATGGTCTAGAGTTATGAAAATTGTACAAACCCTTTTTAAAAGCAGGCGTAGTTTAACGCGACTATTTTCAGCTCGCAGTTTACTTTAAATGCCGATATATAGACATTTTAGACATTTTTCAACCATAAGGTCCTATCTCCTACCTCAATACGGACGGCCATTTCTCTGACGTCACATGCAAATGACGTCACATGCAAATCAGGAGCTTTTGTCAAATAACACGGCTTCGCCTCGAAAAATTTCGAGCGATAATGGAACATTGCCGTGCTCAACGAGGTAATAGAACAACGGCCGAACTTCGTCTATTATATTTAGCCCGGGGAACAAATAATACGCCTATAATAGAAAATAGGTTATAGAAAAACGGCCGAGCTTAGTCTATTATAGTTATTTAGCCCGAAGAACAAATAATACTTATTATTATTTCTCAAAGGTTTAACGTCGTCTTATGACATCAAAGGCCGTTGACGACAATTCACAATTTATACCATACAATGAAAACGAGAAATTTAACGTCCAAACGACACCATTTAAAGGTGTCAAAATAAATCCTTACAATGTCACAAAATTCAATATTAAACAACATAAAGTAATGCATCGGTTAGGCCTACTTTCTGTGATACACACACTGTAATTAAATGATTCGATACAAATTTAATTATAATAATATCATGACGTTAGATTCTTATTCTACTTGTACTCTTTTAAGTGATTATTTATTAATTTTCAGTTTAACGTCATCTAGTGACAACATTCACTATTTACCATTATACTTTTTGAATAAAAATTTGATAAAAACAGCACAAACACTAAATGATAAAGGTAATGCGCCTATATAAGGTAGAGATAACCTGTGCAGTACACGGGCAAAGCAACTACTTTCACCTCTAAATATCGTTTCCGTTCAGATATATGGACATGTTCTTAAATATTTGAAGCCCATCATCAAATATAGTAAGTAAGTAAGTAGCCTTTATTTGCAGCCGTTACAAATTACGCCTGGGGAAAACCCGGGCGAACGCCGGGTAAAAATTGCTAGTAATTATAATTATAAGAGCGGATGAATGCATTTTCAAAGTGTCTCTGTAGACATCGACCTAAAAGTGTTACTTTTAAGTTAAACCTAATTTTAATTCATTCATTCATTCCGAGCATTTATATAGCGCCTCTTCAAGAAGCTACTCAGAAGCGCTCAATGTCTTTATTTACATATAATACAAGGTAGTAAGCAGTAATAGTGTTTCATTTTAACGCCATCTTGTGGCCATTCACTCTGACGTCTAGGTCGCTTCTGATCTGACGATTGAACGAATATTCACGTTTATATATTTTCGGTTGTACACTGTTTAAAGGTGTCTAAACAGATGTCGACCACTTTCTCGTGTTTGGTGGTATTTTGAACCACAAAACAAATCCCGTGCTTCAGTTACAGGGAATGACTCAAAAATAACGCAATAAACAAACCTTAAATAGTCCTGATGATTTAGTTGTTAAGAGTGTCCAAGTAAAAAATATAGAGCGAAATTTTTAATCTACAGCTTCAGTTTAACAGCGCCGTGTAATGACGTAAGTGATTAGCGTCGTAAACCTTCCCTTAATCCAGGCGTCGAACTGACACATCCAGAGTTTAAAGTAGTTTTATACCAAAGTTTGGCAACATCTTTTGGCTGCTATGGCCTTGATGTCTTTAATAAAACAAGTGATTTATTTCAGATAATTAAAAGGTTGGAGATCGTTTTTAATTAAGATTTATATAAGAGCACTAAAATAAATATTCAAATACACTACTTAACTGAAGCTCGCGTTTATCTAGCAGTCAGCGTGCCTGGCTGCAAACCCAGAGGTCAAGGTTCAAAAGACTCAAGCGAAGAAATATGCATCAAGATTTCTTTGCTCCAAAATGCGCCCCAAGGAAGAACCAGAAGCAGAAGAGGAAGAGGAAGAAGAAGAAGAAGACGGATGGGAAGGACAAGAACAGGATCAAGGACAAGGATAATATGGGACATAAAAATAAAGTGTTAGCGGCATACTCAGCCTCGGCATTTGAGGTTGGATGACGAGTCATCTCCTTCGCTGCCTCATCATCCCACCGACAGTTTACTCATTGTATCTGAGTCGGTTACGGAGCGCAGGTAGAGCAGAAATCTTGAACCAAAGATCTGCACTGGAGGAAATTAACACCCGACCTCTCGACTGACAGTCCAGCACAATAGCCAAGACACCATCGAACACCTCCTCCCAATAAACTCTGCCTCTGAATTGGTCTTAGAGGGGGAGGTTAGACTTGCTTTTGAAGTGGGAAGACACTGGACACTTACGTCGAAGTTGAGGAGTGAAGCTGCTTATGGTAGGTATAGAGTTCATTTGCATTGCGTGTTGGTGTGACTATTTTGTTCAGTATGAACGAAGAGAACCTCTCAAAAAGTTTCATCGGCATATGATGGACGGTTGGTGGCCAGTCCTCCTCCTCAAAGACTGATCTTCCCATAGACAGCGTTTTCTCAATATATATAGTTTGTTTCTTCTGAATCGCAAGTGTAACTGAAATTCGGAAAGTTTTTCTGTTTGAACCTCTGACAATCTGTTTTACAGGCAACATAGAAAAATCTGATCTGAAACAATGAAACAAGATTTATTTCCTTCATTACAGTAATCCTTCCCTGGGGAAGACGTATTTATATTTCGTAAGTCACGTAAATTATTGAATTAAATCCACTCAAATATACACAAGGTAAGCGATGACCGACCTGCTACACTTAGAATTAGATTGTGCAAGACCCAAGTCTGGATCAGGGAGGAGGGTAACGCTAGTCGTCTTCGATTTGAGACGGCGTTGTTAAACAAAAACTACCCCACACAATCTTAGTAATAATTATATCACTCAGTTATGATATGACGGCCACAGTGGCCACCAGATTTCGCAACATTTGGGAACCTAAAATAAAGCGAACTATAATAATAGACAACGTCTACTTAGACACCTTTAAAACAGAAGCCTCAGTATCTATAATAATCACCAGTTTCGTTATCGTTCTATCGCACGATAACTCCGCCACTGTTTGCTTTCTGGCAGTGCCAGTCCCAAGCCTGGATAAAGGAGGAGGGCGACGCTAATGATCTTCGTAATCACACAGTGTCGTTAAACTGAAACTACTACTACTACTATCGCACGATCTTCATTAATAGGTAGCGCAAAAAACAAGCAGAAACCGACCTCTCTATATAATAAATATTATGACACAGTTGTTCGAACTCGGGCGATGTGTTTACGAGAAGGAACATCAATGAAGAAGAGAAATCAGTCACACAACAGGAACTTCAGGAAATCTTCTCATCAGCCTGTGAAGCTACTTTTTGCAAGCTAGTTTGACTGAATATACCGAACGAATAACGATATATGAGGATTTCGACACCTTTAAAACGGTTTCATCAACCCTTATAATAATCATTGTTTTAGTTGTGATGCCAGATTTAGTGGGGCCGATGACGTAGGGTTTGCCCTCCGATAGAATTTCAATTTACCTTAATAAGATAAGCTGGTCAATGTTCACGAAGTAAAGCGTTGACCCATTGAAACAGGTTTTGTTGTCAATGCTGACTCATATATAAACTACTACTTGATAGATAGCTCCCTTTCTTTTAAAGACCATATCTCTAACCTAACACGTTCTTCTTATTTTCATTTAAGGCGTCTTAGGGCTGTTCGGCGTTCTGTCTCATCTTCTGTTTTCACCACTCTGGTTCATGCTTTCATATGCTCCCGAATTGATTACTGTAATTCTCTTCTCATTGGTCTTCCTAAGGTTCGTCTTTCACCTCTTCAGTCGGTCCTAAATGCTGCCGCCAGATTAGTAGCACGCCTACCACGGTACTCTCACATTTCTACTTTCATGTTTGAACAACTGCACTGGCTTCCTCTCTCTGCTCGCATTAAATTCAAAATCATCATTCTAGTCTTCAAGGCACAAAGGGTCTTGCCCCAAAATATTTAGCTGATGTATTACTCCGGCCTCTTTCAGCCTCCTCCCATCGACCACTACGCTCATCAAACAGACTTGAGCTTCTAGTTCCTCATACTAGAACAGCTATGGCTCAGTCCGGTCCTTTACCTCAATTGGTCCCTCTCTTTGGAATGCGCTGTCTCCATCTACTCGCTCTCGAATTCTAGCTAGTAACCTCTCTTCCACCTTTTCTTTTCTCAAAACCTTTTTCTTCTCTTTGGCCTTGCGCACTGGGAGCGCCTCTGAATGGTTCACCCTATGAGAGGCGCTTTATAAATGTTTGAATACAATACAATACAATACAATACTACTCGGGAAGCAGCAATGGCGTTTGGATCATGTCATGAGGAAATTGAATAACGCTTTACGAATATATAATAGCGGATGAATTCAATTTAAAGATGTATCTTTAGGCGTAGACCTAACAAGTTTTACTTTTGAATAAAACCTAATTCAGTGTCATTTATAAGGTAGTATGTATTCAGATTATTTATTTTTTGAAGATGTTTTGTAGCCGCCGTCAGGGCCGTTCTCAGCTGTCAAACCAACATTGATGAACCGATCCTGACGATTGAATGCGTATTCACAATTATATAATATCGGAAGGTATCAGTTTAAAGGTGTCTAATTAGACGTTGACCTAAAGGGCGTTACATATATACTCTTTCAGGTGAAGACTTGAATATACTAAGAATATAATGGAAATGTCTGCGTGTCGTGAAGGCAACAAACCTGTTATCCAAATTCCAGTGTTACCACCAACTTTGGTGCCACTTCGCTAGGTGGCGTCCAAAAATTTACAAAACGAACACCAATCCGGCATTGCCGTTGAGTACCGGCCACTTTGATAGGGGACAACGAATACACAAAACATCTTACACAACGCCAGTGAATCCGACATCGCTGGTGAGAACCAGCCACTGAGTGAGGGGGAGGGGATTGCCATTGAATTTATTGTCTTTCGATCGCCATTTAGGCCCTTTCTTTTTTCTCGTCAGTACATGGGATCCTGATCAAAGGAATTTTTTAGGAAGGGCAAACATCTAGCATTTATGTAAATATCGCTGCATTTTCGTTTTCTGCTCTCTGCTTTGCATCGTGAACGGTTCTCAACCCAAGCATTCAACACTCTTTATATTAAGAAACTTCTTCAAGTACATCTGGAAATCTCCTTCTACAGTCCACGAGAAAACTGCCCACTCTGTAAACTGTCTTCTACCAGAATTTTTTTCTCTCTCTCCACTTTCAGATCTTCACATATTTTAAAGATGGGGATGCAATGGTATAAAACAGCCTTATGGCCGACTCACACCATAAAATTCGCGGTTTTCTAAGACAAAATGGGGAAACAAATATGCAAAAAATACACCCTCGTATTATTGTTGAGTCACAACCAGCTGGAGATATACCATCATAAGAAACCCACCGCGGAAATATTTTAGCCGCAGTACCTCAATAAGACATCGATTTCGTGTCAAAGGACTTGTACACCCATGATATCTACACGGCTACAGGAACACTGTACAGCGACCGTTTGGAAAAATGTTCCATTAACAGCCGCACGATTCCCTTGTATCACTTTACAGACCATGGCAGGAAACTGTCTGATGAGACTGTGGATTCTGGAAATTAACTATTTCAGGAGCGTCCAATGGTGATGCCACAGTTCGCATCATTGATTGGCTAATTGATATTTCGAGCTAAGCAGTTTAATACGACTAGAATAGTACTATATTCCAAGTCAAACGAGTTTTCAAGTTGAGGCTAAGAAAAGAAGTGTTGTAACAACAACAGATGTCGTGTTAAATATAACTCTATTATTAGAGGAATTATAGAAACTATGTCGTTGTATCCAAAGCTAACTGATTCAGATGAAAAGCTCCCAGAGACTTTAGCCCCTCCTGAGACGACACCACAAAACTTTCGTCTGCAGAAAATCAGAGGACTCGAAGCTTACCTTCGATCTGAAGTTGAAATTCGCAGCGCTCTCCATAAAAAATATAGCAGAGTTGTGAATGTGGTTAATGGTGCTTCCGCCACTTGTACGCTTTTAGGACTTGGCACGGGTGCGGGGGAGCAGCGATGATGGTAGCAGGAGTTGGGCTAATGCAAGGAGTAATTCTTTAAGGTTTTGGCGGTGTTTTCCAGTTTGCTCAATGTTGCTGGAGTTGTCATCAGTCGAAAATGTTCGGCCAAAGCGGCAAAACACGAAGCCATACGAGTTCTGGCCAGCAGTAAACTCAATACCATACACAGTCATGTTTTAAAGGCCTTGGAAGATGATCTTATCAGCGAGGAAGAATACAAGTTGATTCTTGAAGAAGTTGAAAAGTATCGCGTTATGAAGGACGAGATACGACATAAGTCTGTTGGAACGGCCGTTAGGACTAAAAAAAGAGCTGATCAAACAAGGTCGCGAAAAGGAGAGAGCAGAGTTTATAAAACGGCTCACCGTTTCAGAATCGCCATTACACTGAACTGTGTATGCTGGGCAGATTCAAAAGACGTTACAAAGCCACTAACTCCTACAGCTCCACCTCTATGAAATTAAAAAACTAGAAACGCTCAAGTCTTTTTGCCCCCTGAAATTTAGACTTTGCTGCGCCAAAACCCCTTATAAATTGTCTGGATAATTTACTAGTAATTTATACAAAGTGTTAGAAATTGTCTGGACGCCGTTGCTAGACCTAATTTGAATACGAAATTGCGCTAAAAACTGGTAGAAATTGTTTGGAAGTCGTTGGTGGACCTTCCTTGTTAGTAACCCCTGAAATTTATACCTGACTGCGCTCAAACCGCTAATTTGCATTCGCGGAGAAAGGTTATTCAGTGCAAACTGCGCTCAAACATTAGCCTAATCGGACTCCAGATCTCCGGCCTATAACAAAGAAAGCAGATTTTTCATATAGTTCTAAATTGATTGGCAAAAATAGTGAGGTAGAAAATCTTAAAAATTTGAATAATATTTATACAGATGTGCGCCAAAAGCAGAACAACAATTAGATTAGACTGTAGGGTAACGCAGTCATCAAGTGAACTGTGTATGCTGGACAGATCAGTCCAAACGCGGCAATGTTGCTGTTACTGAGCCGCTAACTCCGTCAGCCCCGTATTTATGAAATTAAAAAAAAAAACTATATGTGCTTGCACCCCCTTTTTCACCTTACTATTACCCAAGGAAAGAGAATGAATATCTTTTTTCCATCTCCAAACCCTGAAGTCACCTCGAAATCGATCTTGGCCCCAAACTGTAGTGTATCGATGGTGGGTCGTTGGGAAGACCTCCGTTTCGGTTTAAAAGCCTACTGTGATCGATTGTTGACTTATTTAAGATTGTTTTGGCCCGAAATCGTCCTTTAACTATACTACTACTCAATATTGCTCAGCGCCATCGATTGATAGTTG
Organism: Aporrectodea caliginosa; assembly: GCA_020284085.1. NCBI lineage: Eukaryota > Metazoa > Annelida > Clitellata > Crassiclitellata > Lumbricidae > Aporrectodea > Aporrectodea caliginosa. Next base: position 692,528 of record JACEVL010000765.1, read on the forward strand.
GTCATTATATGGTGTTGTTATTAAATTTACTAATTAATTATTAATTAATAAATAATAGTTAGAATAATTATAATACTCATTATCATTGTCATCACGGTGCGAGTCACAAGAAGTAGTACCATCAATTGTTTAATCAGTTTAAAACATTCTAATTAGACGTTGACCTATAAAGTTCTGTCTTCATTGTAATTAATTGTGTGACAATAAAATAAAGTTCAGCCTTTTCAGCAGTATCGATATTTAACGAAATCTTGTGGCTCTCCAGAACTGACGACCTAGACATTCTCATAGAATTGCAATTTACCTTAATAAGATAAGCGATTCATGAAGTAAGGCGTTGACAGGTTTTATCGCCAATGATGACTCATACACTACTAAAACCCAGCTGTGTGGTATTGTTTGATCAATAATTAAACTAAACGCCGTTTTACGAACATATAAGAGCGGATGATTGCAATTTAAAGGTGTCTCTGTAGACGTCGACCTAAAAGTGTTCCTGGATGGATCCAAGGTTTAACGACAGCTTACATTGGCCGTTGCCGTCGACAGAAATAATTTTGGCATATTGTTACTTTTAAGTAAAACCTAATTTAATGTTATTATTTACACAAAAATAATTATATGGTAGTAAGAAGTAAGAGTGTTTCATTTTTAACGCCATCTTGTGGCCATCAGGACCGCTCACTATATGGTATTAAATGATTTGTCTGATCTACCGATTGAACGCATATTCAGATTTATATATTTTCGATTTAAACTTTTGTAAAGGTGTCCAAGCAGACGTCGACCACATTCTCGTGTTTAGTGGTAATTACAACGACAAAGCACCTAAAAGATGTCGTTTAACTTTTGTAATGATAATAATTATCGTTGAAAACGTAGGCTACTCATCCGCTGTTGTATTTTTTTTTTCAAAATCCCTTAAATTTAACCCTAGGGCTACCAAGCTTTTTTTGTGACATGGACTACCAAGGGGGGGTGGTTACCACCCCCCCTGGATTTCGTGTTTGGTTTCACATATCATAACTTTGTAATATAGCAATGGATTCAGCATTCATTTCTGCACAGAATGGTATATTTAGTTGTACATTATGCGAATGCACCTCTAAATTACATCACTTTTAACAACGGAACCCTTTAATTAGCAATATTGTATATTATTGCGTACATTTTGTACTTTTTGGATAAACAAATATAAGATTATGTGTGTTTTGAAACTAATCTATGTATAAAAAGATACACGCAATCATCCCTACACATGTTTATATAGTATAAATGTACATCCATACATATATATCCATACATATATATATCGGTTTACGTTGTAATGCTGTATTCAACCATTTTCACACAGATTACGCGTATTATTATTTATTTTGATCACTTCCGGTATTCAAAAGACAAAGATGTAGGTATGCAAATGAAGCCCTTCATTCCCTATAAAGAATGGTATCTTTGTTTCTTTTCCAGGAAAACAAATGAATACGCTACAGACAAAAAACTAAGGGGAGTCCTTCCATTCAGCCATTTTCACGCATATTACGCGTATTATTATTTATTTTGAGCACTTCCGGTTGACTCAGGTCAACTCAGTGACCAGAGAAATGTAGCCCCACATTCCCTCTATAGAATGGTATAATTTGTGTCTCTTAATATTAAATGACGGATAAGATATAGTCGAAAATCTAGGGGTGGTGGTATCCACCCCCTGGTGCCTCAGGTATATTGGGTATAACTTTTGAACGGTGTGAGATATCATCTGACATTTTACCTCAAAACGTGTGTAAATGAACCCCCTACAGCTACCTAAAAGGTCAAATTTTTATTCCATACGGAAAAGTTTGAGATGAAAAACCTAGGGGGGGGCAACCACCCCCTTGGTAGCCGAGGGTTAAGTAGCGCTTTATAAATTCTGACCTTATGACTGCGATTACGATGAAGCAGGATGTTAATCATCTTGTTTGTGAGACTATACTTAATTAACCTAATTAGATAGCATCGATAACTCCGTCTCTGCCTTCAAACACCGGACTTTCCATGCTCAACACTGACTTCCAAATACTAGTGTTTAACGACATCTGATGAATGTCAGGGCTGTTCACTGCGCACTCCTCCATTTTCCAGGCTGAGGACTGGCACTACTTGGCAGTAGCGTCACTTCCCGCAGTGTGTAGGTTTTTAGTGAAAGGCTTAGTTTAAAATCTACTAAAACACCTTTTAAACGCAATCGATGAATGCTATAATAATTGTCAGTTTCACATCGAGTCGAATTTTTTGGCTGTTACTATTAAAGCCTCATCTATCCAGTTCTTGTCTGTTGGATCGCAAGTGTAACTGAAATTAAAAACATTTTCTGTTGGTGGGAATTTGGCCTCTGACATTTTTTTACAGGCCAGAAACATAACCAGCCCCATAGAAACACAGTTTTGAAACAGGTGAAAACATTATTTTCTTCGATTTACTTAGTCTCTGTTAAAATCGTGAACCTGTAATGCACTCAAATAGACGCATGATAACCAATGACCTACCTGCCATTTTTTTGTGCCAGTCTTATGCCTGGATAATAGAGAAGGGTGATTCTAGCCATCCTCGTTATGAGATGGCGTCGTTAAACAAAAGCTACAAACATACAATATATCACTCAATTACGATATAATATTCTAAGAAAATGTAAGGACGACCTCAACGATCGCAGTAGCCACAAGACGTTGTTAAATATGGGACACTAAAACTGTGCCTGGCTATTAGTAGAAACGTCGACTTAGACACCTCTACAACGGTAACATCAGTCACTATAATAACCACCAGTTTCGTTCAATCGCCAGATTACATAAAATACCTAGACATATTTGAGCTAGATTGCCTGGACTATATAGGAAAACAAAGAAAATGCCCGATAATAGACATCTCATCCAGTTCTCTTTAATCGGCGATGTGTTAATGAGAAAGAACATCCACGTGAAGACCGAAAAAGACTCGAGAGACTTCTGCAGCGAATCAAGTATGCCGGATATCTTCCTCCTAACTCACCGGATATTGATCAGCTGGTGTGTGTGATGCTGACGCCAATGAATCAACGCGGCCAATCTACTAAAGGCAGTGATAAGGAACGATTTCTATGTGTTACGCTCACTGTTTCCACTAATAATTACTCGTCAATATAATCTGCGACCCCGGCCTCATGATTTCACTTTGCCGGCAAGGGATGATCGAAATTTCATAGCTAGAGTACTTTATGGTGTATTAGGCTAAACAATCATTTTCTTTAGCAATAGGTCTCAGTCATTAATACATTCCTAACCCTCTTATCTATTTGACTATTATTTTTGTCTAATCGATATCTAAGCTGTTGATTTTGTAATCTTGTTGCGTTTAGTAGTAGTAGTAGTAGTAGTAGTAGTAGTAGTAGTAGTAGTAGTAGTAGTAGTGAGTAGTGATATTAGTAGTAATAGTAGTAGTAGTAGTAGTAGTAGTAGTAGAGTATTAGTATTAGTAGTAGTAGTGATGATGATAGTAGTAGTAGTAGTAGTAGTAGTGAAGTAGTAGTAGTAGTAGTAGTAGTAGTAGTAGTAGTAGTAGTAGTAGTAGTAGTAGTAGTAGTAGTAGTAGTAGTAGTAGTAGTAGTAGTAGTAGTAGTAGTAGTAGTACGTAGAAGAGAAATCAGACACGCAGGACAGGCAACTGGAAATTAGTCTGTGTTTTAGTCTTTGGAAGCTGATGTGAGAGAATATACCGAAACATCAGCAGGTATAAGAATCATGGTAATACACTCTGTCACTGCCAAACTCCACCACTAACACCGGGGATCCAGAAGCCTCTGAATTAATACGCGTGTAATCCAATGACGACCTGGAACGAATGATCTGCAATCAAGAAAATGAACTGACATGACAAAAGTTTTGTAGAAGACGTCAATCTCGATCAAGTCCGTCACTCAAAATTACTCAGCGCCATCGATTGATGGTTGGTCATTATATGGCGTTGTTATTAAATGTGCTAATTAATTATTAATTAATAGATAATAGTAACAATAATTATAATATTTATCATCATCGTCACAAGGGTGAGAGTGACAAGAAGTAGTACCTCCAAATGTTTAATCAGTTTAAAACATTCTAATTAGCAGTATCGATATTTAACGAAATCTTCTGGCTCTCCAGAACCGATGACCTAGACCCATAGAATAACAATTTGCCTTAATAAGATAAGCGAATCATGAAGTAAGGTGTTGACTCGGTGAAACAGTTTGATTCAATGGTGACTCATATTACTACTCATATTACTACTAAAACCAGCTGTGTAGCTTTGTTCGATCAATAATGAAATTAAACGCCGTTTTACGAATAATTATATAAGAGCGGATGAATGCATTTTAAAATAAATTGTCTCTGTAGAAATCGACCTAAAAGTGCTACTTTAAGTTAAACCTAATTTTTAATGTTTTACTTACATAATAATACAAGGTGGTAAGAAGTAATATTGTTTCATTTTAACGCCATCTTGTGGCCATTCACTCTGCTTTTCTGACGTTTATCTTATCTGACGATTGAACGGGTATTCACATTTATATAGTTTCGGTTGTACATTGTTTAAAAGGTGTCTAAGCAGACGTCGACCACTTTCGCGTCTTTAGTGGTATTTAGAACAACAAAACAAATCCCTTGCTTCAGTTATAGGGAATGACTCAAAATTGAATGCAATAAACAAACCTTAAATAGTCCTGACGATTTAGTTGTTAAGAGTGTCCAAGTAAAAATATAGAGCGAAATTTTTAGAGCGAAATTTTTAATCTACAGCTTCAGTTTAACAACGCTGTGTAATGACATAAGTGATTAGCGTAGTAAACCTCCCCTTAATCCAGACATCGAACTGACACCACCAGAGTTTAAAGAAGTTTTATACCAAAATTTGTCGACATCTTTTTTGGCTGCTATGGCCTCTGATGTCTTTAATAAAAAGTTATTTATTTCACACAATATAAATGTTGGAGATCGTTTGTAATTAAGATTTCAAAAGGGCACTAAAATAAATATTCAAATACACTACTTAACTTGGGCGCGCGCTATTCTAGTTGTTAGCGTGCTTGACTGAAAACCCTGAGGTCTAAAGTTTACATCTCAATAGAGCGTTCTGTTTCGACACCTTTAAAACGTTACCACAAGAAGCTATATAATCTTGGGACACGGTTCTGTCTACATTCTGCACTCGTATTACTTTGTAAGTTGTTGATTATCCCATAATTATCCAAGACTTCAATTAAGAACAATTTCAACAAAACAACAGATTTCTTAGCACCGTCACAAACATTACCTGTGGTGGTGCCAGTCCCAAGCTTGAAGAAGTTTGGACGACAACAAAAATAATCTTTGTTATGACACAGTGTCGTTAAACAGCAACTAACCAACAAACCAACTGGCCAAATTTCAACTATTTAGCCGCCATATTGCAACTGTTTAACCAATATATTGAAGTAGCTGAAATTCGGAAAGTGTTTCTGTCTCGGCGGGAATTTTAACCTCTGACATTCTGTTTAACAGGCAACTTGAAAAATCTGATCTGAAACAAAGAAGCGAACATTACTTCTTTCGACTGAATTAGTCTCTGTAAACATCATTACATTAATCCTTCCCTGGGGAAGACGTATTTATACGTCGTAAGTTACGTAAATTACTAAAGAGATAGGCCTAATACAAATGGTGGACGAAAAAAGATCGCTGATAGGAATAATAAGAAGCCGAATGAAAACTCATCAAGCCCTAAAATTTACAAATTTGACTTCTGTTCTCACATTGTGTAGTCTTTAGGCGAGGCTCTGCGTACCATAAAAACATCGTCAGTGGGCCAGAAGCTGGCCCGCCGGCCAGTGTCCCGAGATATTCTATCCCCCTAAAGCATAACCCCGGATGGAATAAACCGGTTTAGAGTATCCGGGGGATAAACCATTCTATTCCCCATCGTCATACGCATCACGATAGCCAAGACGAAAATCCCGTCAAAATCACCAAAAACGAAGTAAATTAATTTCAGGTCGACGTACAAACTAAAGATACGCAACTTAAAATATTTTATGTGTACAATAAATCCAAACAGTACGGCTGAATAAACTTAGAAACCGCCAAAAATCCAAAGCAAACCGAATACTCCATTTCGCTCAGGGGGATACTCATGTATGGGGGATAGTCTATTTCGTGACACTGGCTCTTTGACATCCCTGCTTTAAGTTTATATTCCTAGGCATTATACAAACAAACAATGTTGAAAAATATTTAATCGCGTTTTTAAGAAAAAACAGTACTAATGAAAAATGGGGAGCGGATACATTTATATTGCGCAGGTGCAACGTTTTAAAAGGTGTCTATAACTAGTGCAACATTTTCATATAATTTTGACGAAATCTTGTGACAATCATGACTGGTAAAACAATGTCGCTAAAGTGTTAATACTTTAATTTAGCGAGGAGGCAGTCTGTGAATGAATCGGGGATGTCTTCATTTTTTTAAAACTTTGACACCTTTAAAACGCTATAATCAGACGATATATATAATGGGACTAGTCAAATTTGTATTAGTGACGAAGTATTCCAAAATTAATTGAGATTAAACTGGAGATGGGAATCAGTTAGGCATTGAGGAACAGAATTCTTCAGTTCGTTTATGCAACGATTGTTTCGTAACAGTTGCATAGTAATAATTTTACCAACGGATCTGCATAGTTTCTGCCGCTGGATGATCGTTGGCGTCAAAGATTTTAGATCCAACCTAGATCGAGTTGTTCAGGCGGTGGAGATGGCGAGACATTTCACTAAACTGATTTTGTAATGTTAAAATTTGGGTTTCTTTTATCTGCTTGTCTGCTAGCTTCTGACTGTATTCTTTCAAGTTTCTTCAATTGATGCTAAGGCTCCATGATCATGTATCGGTCTGATCATATTTATGTATATACAAACCATTGATATACCCAGAAACAAGCTTGATTGAATTTTCTTTATATTTTACGTTTTGTAACTATATAATCAAAATGTGAATTCTATTTTAACTTTAGAAACTGATCCCTAAAAATTTAAGTATTTCCCATTTCAATACTTTAGATGTCTATTGCAATTCATAATAAGTTAGATTCTTTTCTTTTATTGTAAAGAATACTTCGGTGGCTTTGATTATAGAGGTTTTGAAACCATTTCTAATACACCATTCCTTAATATTTTGGACTATTTTTTTTAAAATTAATTATTATAATCCTAGACCGTATACTCGCCAAAAATGGCTGCATTTTTCTCTACACTTGCCAGTTACTATCGAATTTGTGACTGTTTCAGATATTTATATCGTATGATAAGATCGTGTTAAGGGTGTCAAAGTTCATAAATAAAATATAACGAAATGTCATATAATCAAGAACAGTAGCAGTTGTTTTAGTTTAACGACACTCTGTGATAACAAAGATCAGTTACGTCGCCCTCCTTCTTCAATCAGGCTTGGGACTGGTGCTTCCTGGCTATAAAGCACGGACGTTTAGTGGCGGAGTTTAATGAAGAACGATATTGCTGTATCAATATAATTAGCTGCCTATGCAATTCAATGGCGTTGGAACTCTGATCGTACTCTGCCAGTGCCAGTCCCAAGCCTGGATGAAAGAGGAGGACGACGCAAATGATCTTTGTTATCACACAGTGTCGTTAAACTGAAAATACGACTACTAAATGGCGTTGGTATATACACAGTATATTATCTGTTGTTGGCTGTGCGCATAAGCAAATTATGCACTTTTCAGTCAAAATCTTTTACTTAAATCCCTCAGTAGTTAAAATCCAATCTAGTAAACTTCGCTATCTAATGATTTCCAAAGCGCCAGCATTATTAACAGCAACGAACCAAACGTGTAGGTGAGGGAAAGAAGAAATCAGGCGTCTGTGGGGTCTAAAGTTTACACCTGAATAGAGCGCTCTGTTTAGACACCTTTAAAACGTTGTCACCAGATGCTATTATAAACTTGTGACAGGTTCTGTCTGCATTCTCCTCGAAATCGTTGCACTTTGTTAGTTTTTGATTAACCCATAATAATCTCAAAAACAACAATTAAACAATTTCAACTAGGCTAATACAACAGATTTCTCAACTATGTCACTATATTACATGTGGTGGTGCCAGTTTCAAGCCTGGAGAAATTAGGACGACGACAACATTCATCTTTGTTATGACACAGTGTCGTTAAACAGCAACTAACCAACATACCAACTGGCCATATTCCAACTGTTTAACCAATCCATTGAGGTAAGGTAATGCCGACGTCAACGGATCATTTAGGATTGCGAGTAGCTTAGTAGTTGCATTAGTGCGGTTCAATCACAAAACTCATTACTTTTTGCCGGCTGACTAAAGAATTTTAAGGGTGTCCGAGGTAGATCAGTTTCGCTCAATCGCTAGTAACTGGTGATGCCAGTCACATGTCTGGAAAAAGGAGGGCGACACAGATAATCCTTCTTATAAATCTGCGTAGTTAAAAATCATCTAACCAACCTGCCTTGAATGCATCCATGGCATCCGGCGTTTGATCGAAAATTATAATTATAAGAAACGATTTAGAGGTGTATACATGCAGGAGTAAGGAAGATGGCGACGCTATTCATATTTCATATGACACATCGTCGTTATTAAACAGCAACTAACCAAACCATACTATCCAATCGCCAGTATATATAGTCAATTTGCATTGCGTGTTGGTTTGGCTATATTGTTCAAGATGAACGAAGAGAACCTCTCAAACTATTTCCTCGGCATATGATGGAGGGTTGCTGGCCAGTCCTCCTTCACAAAGATTGATCTTTCCAGCAACAGCGTTTTCTCAGTTACAATATTATACACTGTGTCCTTATGGTAATATGAAAAAAAACTAGTAAATGTTCACCGATTTTTAAAATTCCAAGACCATTTTAATCCTGACATAATTATCAACAAATTTGTAATTTATGAACGGCCCAGTTAAAAAAATTACGTCATAATGACGTCTTGAAATAGCAAATTGTAAAAACAACACGGTTAGAAAATGGCGTTCAGCCACGAAGACAAAATTGTTATAAAATTTTGACGGAAAACAAACATTACGGAGCAAAAAAGTTAATTAGAAAATTTCCGGACAAGGTTTGGACATTAGGTGGTCTAATTTAGAAGCTTCTAAGAAATATTGATTTAACCGGATCGTCTTGGCGTCGCGCGGGTAGAGGTAGACCGAGAACTGCACGGAAACATGAAAATATTGAACAGTTGTTTTAAGTCAAGAAGATAAACCACAGTCGCATCTAACGCTAAGAGAAATCGTTTGAGAGACTGGCATTTAAAAAACTTCCGTGCATGAAATTGTCAAGAAAGACCTCGGCTTAACATTTTGTAAGAAACGTCGAGCGACGGAATTAACAGAAGCCAACAAGAAAGCACGGCTTCAGCGTTCAGGGCAACTGTTAGATCGCTATCCGGTTCACATGAAGCTTTGAGCACGCCTTGCAGTCTAATATTATTCAAATATAAAAATTAAACTAAAATTTATAATTGATAAATGACAGTTTAAAATGATATTGAAAATTTTAGATGATTTTTGTGCCGTCCTTGACACTTGAATTTTGATGAAAATGACGTCATTTTTAAATGACAAACACTTTTATACTTTAACCAGTATTTAGCAAATTATGTCAGGATTAAAATGGTCTTGGAATTTTTTAAATCGATGAACATTTACTAGTTTATTTTCATATTACCAAAAGGGTCCCTTTTTCAGGACACAGTGTAGTTTGTTTCTCCTGAATCGCAAGTGTAACTGAAATTCGGAATGTTTTTCTGTTTCGGTGGAAATTTGACCCTCTGATATTTTGTTTTACTGGCACCTTAGTAAACCGCTCTGAAAAATCTGATCTGAAACAAAGAAACAAGAATTATTTCCTTCGGTTGAATTAGTCTCTGTAAACATCATAACGTTAATCCTTCCCTGGGTAAGAGTTACATGTATATATACGTCGTAAGTCACGCAAATTAGTAAATTAAATCCACTCGTGGATCGTGTCGTAATAAATGTGGATCCACAGTTTAACGGCAGCTTATGACAACATAGGCCGTTGCCGCCGACAAATATTGGTTTTTGGCATAATTACCGTTTTACGAATATAATAATAGAGCAAAATTCAATTTAAAGGTGTCTGTAAAAGTCGAACAAAAGTTTTACTTTTGAATTGAGCCTAATTTAATGTCATTTATAAGGTAGTAAGTAATAAGATTATTTTTTGACGATGTCTTTTGGGCCGCCGTCTGGGCCTTTCTCAGCTGTTACACCAACATTGTGGTTTCAATGGTTATCAATCTTAAAGATTGAACGCATATTCTCATTTATATAATATCGGTGACAATCCGTTTAAAGGTGTCTAATTAGACGTTAACCTATAGGGCGTTATATATACAGTACTCTTTCAGGTGAAGAATATGAATATACTAATAAAATAATGGAAATGTCTGCGTGTCGTGAAGGCAACAAACCTGTTACCATAATTCCAGCGTTAATAATAATAATAATAATAATAATAATAATAATATCTTTTCTTTAATAAGCGCCTGACAAACGCACTGCGCTGTACATTTACATGTTATCACCAACTTTGGTGCCACTTCGATAGGTGGCGACAAACAATTTACACGATGAACACCAATCCGAGTACCGTCCACTTCGATAGGGGACAACAAATACAAGAAACATTTTACACAATGCCCGTGAACCAGTCACTGCGCGAGGGGGAGGGGATTGCTATTGAATTGATCGTCTTTCGATTGCCATTTAGGCTCTTTTTTCACGTCATTAAATGAAATTCTGATCAGAGGAATTTTGTTCCGTCTTAGGACGGAAACATCTAGCATATATGTAAATATTGCTGCATTTTCGTTTTCTGCTCTCTGCTTTGCATCGTGAACGGTTCTCAACCAATTCAACACTCTTTATTAATTTTTATTAAGAAACTTGTTCAAGAACATCTGTAAATCTCCTTCTACAGTCCACGAGAAAACTGCCCACTCTGTGAACTGTCTTCTACCAGAATTAGTTTCTCTCTCTCTCTCTGATATATATATATATATATATATATATAGAATGAAGACAGCGTTTAAAAGGTGTTTGTATGAAGACAGCGTTTAAAAGGTGTTTGCTAGTTACTGTTAAACGACGATGTGTCATAACAAAGATGACTAGCCGCGCCCTCCTTATCTCTCTATGCTCTGGGACTGGCACTACCAGACGTAGTGCAGTGGTCGAGTTTGATATTCTTGTAAAGTTTCCGAAGTTAAGGAGCGACACGATTCATTACAAAGACAACTTTATTGAAACAAATTTCTTATTATTATTATTCCACAGTTTTACGTCGTCTTATGACATAAAAGGCCGTTGACGACAATAATATACAGACCATATACAATTCAATAAGTACAAGAACCTTACAGCGTTAAAAAAATTTCTTGGATTGGATCCACAGTTTAACGGCAGCTTATGACAACATAGGCCGTTGCCGCCGACAAAGATTAGTTTTTGGCATATTACAGCTCATTAAATTTCTTACGCAAGGTATAAAAATTTATATAGATTTGTGTTCGCGTTTTAAAGGTGTACAAGTGATAAGATAAATATACATCGAATTATAATGTGTACATTCGACGTCACTTAACTGCAAAACAGATAAGTGCATTTTTCTTAATGCAGCCCTTGAACTCGCTTCACCGTAGTTTCATCATGTCGCTTCAAATTTAGTGGCGGAGTTAAAAAGCAATTGTATTTAGTTTCTTTTAACTGCGCTGTGTCATAACAAAGATGATTGGCGTCGCCCTTCTCTTTATCTGGGCTTTGGACTGGCACTGCCAGAGTATACGCAATGGTGCAATTTTTTGTTCTTCAGTTTAACGACATCTTATGGCAACATCATGCTTCATTAACAATTGCCGAAGTTGATCAATACAAAATCATCTCACTCACGTACAACACACTTCAAACCTCCCAGCCCTCCTATCTCCGTCAGTTGTTCACGATCCAGCCACTTCGTCCAACCCGCTCCTCCTCCTCCCTAACACTGCTCCGCCCTTCCGTCACCTCATCATTAAAATTTTCCAATCGCTCCATAGCCATAGCTGTTCCACCTCTTTGGAACAAACTTCCGCCAGCACTACGACAAAATTTAATATCTGACCCATCCTAGGAAGTCACCAAAACTCCACCTCTCGCTATCTCTCCACAGGTCTTTCACTCGAAACTGAAAACACTGCTTTTTGACAAATCCTATCCTGAATCCAACACTTCTCCCTGCCAACCTCGCCGTCTGAACACCAAACACCATCCACCTTAGCCGTCTGCCTGTCTGCCTGCCTGACTCTCTGGATTTTGATCCCTGCCTATCGATTTTGATTTTATTGAGCGCCTGTGAATAAGCTGGTTCCCGCGACTTCGCTTTTGTGGGCGCTGTAGAAGTTCCGAGTTTACGATTACGATTACGATTACGATTGCCCAAACTGATCAATTTATATTTTTATTCTGAAGTTTAACGTCGTCGTCGTCGTATAATTATGACATCAAAGGCTATTGATAGCTGTTTAAAACAAATACCAGTGGTTCGCAATTTGTTGACGTTTATCGACACTTTTTCATTACATCGATGACTAGCGTCGCTCGCCTTTCCCCAGGTTATGGACTGGCACTACAAACGTACCAGTAGTGACGGAGTTTAGATAGTTCTTATAAGCGCACCTTAGTCTTTCTTAGGATCTCATAGTAAAGTCTACATTTCACACCCAAACTGCACATAAATCAACGTCTAATCCCCCAAGTAATTTTTTTGCAAATCTCATACTGGGTGTAGGGCCTAACTATCTTCAATTCGTGACTTTTTCCAGTGTGACTGGTTTGTCTCGTGATGTTGTTTAAGTAGCCTACCGCAGAATTCTTAAATTTCTATCAGTGAGTTATATGAGCAAGCTTATTAACTGTTTTACTTTAAAACCTAGGCAGTAAAAATCTATCCTAATAATTTTCGTCTTCTAATGGTGAGTTTCAAGTTCTTACCTGGACCGCCTATTTTACGGAAGAATCTACACATCTCTCCGAGGTAGATATTGATTCCAAAGATTCGGACAACTCAATGAGCCCAACATTATTGGTACGATATGTTGGACTTAGCCAATTGGCTAGAGAGCTCTGTTTCGACACCTTTTAAACGACGTTAACCGAAACTATATAAGCTGGGGACAGGGTTCTGTCTAATGTTAGTATTCTCAGCTTATTTTGTAACTGCTAACACCATGAACACAGAACCATCAGAACTGCATTTAATGTTGGGCGGGTATGCTTTGTAGGCTGCTATTAGCGCCGTTGTATTGCAAGCTGTCTGTTCTGTTAGTAATAAAGATTTAAATTGCATAACATGTAAATGTACAGCGCAGTGCGTTTGACAGGCGCTTAATAAAGAAAAGATTATTATTATTATTATTATTAATCTCTATCTGGGATTCTGCCAATAGCCTTTCCTTAACCCTCAGGCTACCGAGGTTTTTTGTAACATGGGCTACCAAGAAAGGGGGTGGTGGTTACCACCCCCTGGATTACGTGGATTGCTTTCACATATCATAATCTTGTAATAGAGCAATGGATTCAGCATTCATTTCTGAACAAAATCGTATATTTAGTTCTACATTATGTGAATGCACCTCGAAAATACATAATTTTTAACAACGGAAGCAATAATTAGCGATATTTTATATTATTGCGTACATTTTGTACTTTTTGGATAAACAAATATAAGATTATGTGTGTTTTAGAACTGATCTATGTATCCAAGAACAATTTAAACATAATGAGGCTTCATTTGTAACAATAACCTACAAACTAGTCCATAGTCTGTATTAGGTACAGCGAAATCTAAAGGCAACATGAAACAAGACTTTACGTTTTTGTTCACGCCAGTCAAATATGTCAGTGGTCCTTGCATTTATTGCAAGTTACTCCCGTTGTATTGTGCGAATGCTTCCTGTAAACTGGTTTCTCACTTCATCTTCAGTATCTGTTTAAGCTAATATAAGTTCTAAATCTGTAGCTGTTGACAAGTGTTTAGGTAGAAATTACGTTGTGATGTTGCATCAGCCATTTTCACCCAGATGATGGGTATTATTATTTATTATGATCACTTCCAGTTTCGAAAAGACAGAAAAGTAAGCAAGCAAATGAAGCCTTGCATTCCCTTTACAGAATGACATATTTGTTTCTCTTCCAGAAAGAAAAATGAATACGCTATAGTCGAAAAACTAAGGGGGTGGTATCCACCCCTTTCTGGTACCTCGGCTATATCGGGTATAACTGTTTGAACGGCGTGGGATACTGCCATGATGTTTTCTTCAAAATGTGCGCAAATGAATCTGCTACAGCTACCTAAAATGCAAAAATTATATTCCATATGAAAACATTTTTATGCATAAAAACGTAGGGGGTAGTAACCACCCCCCCGGTAGCTCTAGGGTTAATGATCTTTATTATTTACACAGTGTCGTTTAACATCAGCAAATCAAATTACCTCGGTTCACGTATGAAACTTGGCAATTGATGGATCCACAGTTTAACGGCAGCTTATGACAACATAGGCCGTTTCCGCCGACAAAGATTAGTTTTGGCATATTACAGCTCTTGGCAATTGAATAAAATTTACACATATATATATAGTATTGAGAGAAACGATTAAAAGGTATCCAAATACTGACGAAGGAGAGAACAACACTAATCATAATGTTATGAAGCATAGTCGTTAAACAGCAACTAACCAGTAGGAGTAAGGCAATGACATTTTGCCGATTTCCGTTTCCGATTAGTTGGCCTGCTTTTCACGCCGATTCTGATCCGATTAATAAGCAATATTCACTTTTATTTGATTCTAGGCACTGTTTGTCTGCCACATTGATGATGCGTCGACTCACAGTATTATTATTTTACACGGACTTTCCAAAACAGATTACTATAAATGTATTAATGAAAAAAGAACTTGTTTTTGATAAAAATATTACTTTTTTGTTATTTGAATTTTAAGGAGTGGGTTCGCCGATTCCGATTAATACCGATTGGCTCAAAATCTGGCCAAAACCGATTACCGAACGATTAATCGGCATATCGAAATTAACCAGCCAATTCCATTACTTAACTCCGCCACTACTCGTACTTTGGCATCTTCACACCTGCCTTTACATGGATACCCATGGGCGTCGAGAGCCAAATCGGGCCCCGGGGCAGACATCCATCAGGGCCCCTCGTTTTTATTATTAAGCCCAAGTCTGGTGTAAGCCTGAAAAAAGGTTATCAAACTACATTTAACGAATAATAATAAGGGTAATAATAATAATAATAACAACAGGGCTTTTTAGTGTGCAGTTCTACACAAAAAGGCAGTTCTAAATGAATTTGTGCCGCTGTAGAAGCATTTTTGTGCAGCTAGAACTACTTTTAAAATGTTCATTGTCATCCGATTTGGATGATATGGCTTTCAAGGGGTTATAACTGTGCAGTTCTAAAAAATCCTTTTAAAAGCCCTGAATAATAATAGTAAAAGTAAATGATATTGTGAAAATCTATTTCTGGTTTAAAAGGTCCAGCTATGACTCTAATTTTAAAGAAATTTACAGAAATTTAATATAAAAATGTGATTATGTGAATGTAATAAATGATTTTTTAAATGACATTTATCGCATTATGATATCCACTTTCAAGAGGTGAGGATACGTCAATTGCTGCGTCGCATTGTCTACAACTCTACATGGACTAGGGCCTACGTCAACAACTCGTTATATCCTACCGTGATCAACTCCACGTAGCGTATACATGTCGGGTACGGGTAAACCCGCGGGTACGGGTATACCCGCAGTCCCCTACAGTCCCCTACAGTTACATCATACACATGGTGTATCATTTCTTTGGCTCTTCTGTTCAACGGCCATACTATATTATATATGTAGCCACTAGGCTAAGTCACTATGTGCACGTGATCACATGATATAAATACGATATGGAATAGATTTTACACATGCATGCACAAACTTAAATTTAATGGCAGCTGTCTGTAATTCTCATACTAGCAAGAATATTGTCAACTTGATTTTGCTGCATCATTCGCTTTTGATCAAATTTAAAATGCAATTTAGGCTTTGAAGGATTGTTTGTCTCTCGTTTGCATTCCTGACTTTCACCAATCTTTCTGTGAACAAGTGTTTTGCATATATAATGAGCACAGGTGTTCTTTAGGTTGATATATATATATAATGTGTATCGATTGTTAAGCGTTTTAGTCTTAGGCCTTAGTTGCGCTGTCGGCTCGTGGGCGCTTGGCCTAAAGTAGCCTAAACATTGGCTGACGGTAGATTCTTTTACACGTGCAGTTAGCGCGCCAAACTTAGAAACTGCTGATGACAGTGAATTTGAACTATACAGTGTAGTACAGTAAGTTGTAAGGCAAGAGTTGAGTTGTTGTTATTAAACTGTGTTTGAAGAAAGAAAGAAATATTCAAAGAACTGTGTCAATTTAATTCTTAAACAGTTAGAAGTCGTTGAGCAATTTATATGTAGAGATAAGGAAAGTTCTTGAGGTAGGTCACAACTAAGAAAGAAAAGAGTTGGTGACACTTTCTTTCCTTTATTGAGCTCCAGATTTTTGATGGTAATTCATCTTCTAATTCGTTATCAACTTAATGGAATTATATTATAATATCAACTATTGGTAATTTTATATCAATTATTTATTGTGATAAATTACATCCAGCTGTAAGTTAAAGTATTATTTATTTTGACAATAACTCAAATTTCAATTCAGAAATTTACATCCAGTACAAATTTTATGCCTTCCGGAAAACGAATAATTAATTCTAGGCCGACTGATAAGCAGTGTTTTCAAATTCAAGTTATTCAACTATAACGTGGCCTAGAACTTTGTCTTACGCATCCCGTAATGCAAAGTTCTTGGCCACGCATACGAATCTGGTGGAGTAGGCGAGTAGCCTATAGTATTCAGTCAGAAATCGAAATTTGTCTGCATCAGTTAACTTTGCATCAGCAGCTATAGTCCAAAACCATTCTGATGAGTGATGATCAACTTCTGTTACTATGCTCACTCCTAAATCCTCTGACTGAGCAACTGAGACTGTTACGTTATACAGTTATTAAATCGTTTCGTTAACAACAATGGTAACCTTTTCAGTCCCATTTCCACCGTCACATTCATTGTTGGCTTAAATTTTGGTAAAGAAATTCAAAAGATCAGTACCTCATTTAGGCCTACTTCATAATTCTTCATTACCTAGCTGTTAAATTGAAGCAATTAGACTGCATAAGGCCAAAATCCACAAGTTTGTACAGTTTGAAAAAGTTTTTGACATTTCCGGGCCCCTGCCAGGGGCCCCTGCCATGGAACCGGGCCCCGGGGCAGCAACCCCACCTGACCCCCCTCTCATCGGCCCTGTGGATACCAAGCCAAGTGGAGATAATTGGGAATGAGATAACCAACTCATTGTATATGTATGTATGTATGTATGCATGCATGTATGTATGTATGCATGTATGTATGTATGCATGTATGTATGTATGTATGTATGTATGTATGTATGTATGTATGTATGTATGTATGTATGTGTTATGTATGAGCACTTGTTATAGCGCCTCTTCAAGATTTCTACTCAGAGGCGCTCCCGACTACAGCGCGGGCACTGAATCGGAGTTTCACACGGAAGCAAATAAGCAATTGCGAGTGAAGGACTTGCCCAGGGTCCCTACGCGGTGGCTTGAGGTGGATTCGAACCCGCAACTCTCCGGCTGTAAGGCACCGAACATACCCCTACACCACCGCGCCCCACAAGTAAGGAACTCTAATGAACAGTTAAAAGTACTTTTAGGATTTCGAAGCAAATATACTCGTCAGGTGCATTTGAGTGCCTGATTGGTCAACAAACTGGTAAAGGTTGGACATTGGTAAACGGCAACCAGTGATATTTTCGTGAATAAGAAGTAGAATAAGAATAATAATTATTTGATTTTCGTTCAGCAGAAGTAGAAGTAGAATTAAAATTATTTTAAGAACGAGAATAGAATAAGAAGTGAAATCAAGACCTGCAGAAGTGAATAAGAATAGGAAGCATAAATATTTCTAGAACGAAAATTAATAAACTTCACCGTAAATAGTACCGCGCTACAGAAATATGTCAAAAATTTATGCTGCTTGGCGCACACCTCCGCGCGTAACGTGAATCTCGTAGCCAATCTCGTGAACTTTAGCTATCCGCGCGCCGCGAAAGTTTCTTTCCTTTGTGTTTCTTGAATTCTTTCACACCAAAATGAGTTTATCGAGGATGCTCGCTGGCCGAAAAAAAGAATGTGCGGTATGGGATTTTTTTCGTTACGAAGCAGAAAAGGGGAAAAACGGGAAATGCCGATGTCTTGTGGTGAACATTAAATCCGGAGATGAATGTGGGGTTTTTATCGCAGGTAAAAACCCCACGAACTTAAAACTACATTTACAGCGGAATCACGTGGATAGTTATGCAGAATGTGAAAGGAAAGACTCAGCTAAAAACACTACCACGCTGAAAAGAAAAGCTACAGAAGAAAGCACTACGACAAAAGTGAGTCAGACATTAAAGGAATGCATCCACCGCAAAGTTACAACATGGGATCTCACTTCGGCTGAACACAAAGATCGTGAGCGGGCCCTGGTGGACATGTTTTGTGGAGGCGTTTATCCGGTGTTTATGACAGACAACCCGTTATTTGCGAACTTCTGCCGCAGTCTGGACTCGAAATTTAAACTGCCAGGTATGTGTTTAATTATTGTGATTATACAAATTATTACAAACCAACAATTGTATCGAAGTTTAATAATGTTGTTCAGGGCTGGGTAACACGCGGGCCGGTACGGCCCTTGGGAGTGGGGACCTTTGAACCAGCCCTTGACATGTCTGTATATTAGCTTTACACGTGACACTTTTTGGGAACCTTTTATCTGTTTTATGTATTCTTAAAACTGAATAAACTTGAAACATATTTCTTTATTGTTGTGTTGGACTCTAGGTATTATGATAATTAGGTTTCCTCAAATTTTTTTCTATATTTAGCGGTTATTCTGCTATATTTAGTTTGAGTAAAATTAATTATTGTCTCATTTTCTGTGGCAAAAGAATCTGCGAAATTAGCCTGCGACTGGCATACAGCCCCTGAATTGTCCTTAAAATCTTGTGGTGGCCCCCTGTCAAAAGAAGTTGCCTATGCCTGATGAAGTTACACCTCAGTCTTTGGCACACTGTCGAAGTTCGGCTAGATAAGCAGGTCATGCTGTGAACTGCTGTGCTAATACTATTTACTGAAATTTGGCTATGGGCTAAATTGAACTAAACAAATTAACACTTATATACAATTCACTTTCTGACAGGCACATGTATTTTTGTATTATTTTGTTACTTTTGGTTTATTCTTAATGTTTTATTATGTCAATTGTTGTCTTTTAGGTTCTGGAAAACTCCAGAAACTGCTGAGAAGTCGCATGGATGAGACGGCTGAGAAGTTGCGGGCATTGCTTGGAACAGCACGTAAAGTGACGATCTGTATTGACGGTTGGAGTAAAAGGGTTTGTCGGCTTCATTCTTGGGGATTTCGGCGAGCTTTTTTGATCCTGGAAGTCACCGTTCATGACATGCTTTGCTAAACCTGAAAGAAATTAAACATCCCCACACTGGAGACATGCTTGCAAAGTGCTTGCAAGAATCCTTGGCGGCTTGGGACATACCTGCTAGTAAAGTTTTGCTCATTGTCTCTGACAATGGAGCAAATATGACAAAAGCTATTAGACTGCTGCAAGAAAATGAAGTAAAACAAAATGCAAATTCTTCGGAAGGATCCTCAGAACAGCGTGACTTGGCAGATAATGAGTCTGAATCAAGCGATGAAGAAAATGAAGATGATATTCCCCTCTCACGCTTGGTAACATACGAGCTCCCAGCTGATATACCATACAGGCGCTTGTCATGCATGGCCCACTGCTTACAGCTTGTCATAAAGCCAGTTTATCGTCATTCCGGATTTGAGCCTATTATTACAAAGGCACGACATATTGTAGCCTCCATCCGAAAGTCATCCGTATTAATGGAAAAACTGGCAGAAAAGTGTGGCAGATCTGTCATAATCGATTGCACCACTCGCTGGAACAGCACAAACTCCATGATCAAACGGCTGATTGAAATTAAGCCTGCCATCAACGAGATCATGACTGAAGCATCCTTTGATACGCTGCTTGCTAGCGAGTGGACAAAGCTAGAAGAAATTGTGTCCCTTCTTGAGCCATTTGCAGTCCACACAGATGTTCTGCAGACAGATACTCTCTCGCTCTCCAACATAATTCCGTCTTTACTGGACCTTGAGTGTCATCTGGAGCAGTTCAAATCGGCCGAATCACTTATTAGGGTAAGTTATAATATAGTAATGTTATAGGTATATATATATACATATATTCGTTTATTGAAAAAAACAATATGACAAAAACACAGAAATGCTTACATGAGTGATAATGGATAATTAAAGTCAATTAGAAAATTTTTAGAATAAACTAGTAAATAATTTTTATATAAAGATCTGGGAGTAAATTGTGAGTTGTCTTTGGGTGGGAGAGTATGGTTGTGTGCTCTAGGTCTTAATTGGTGAGAGGAGGGTGAAGTACATGCTTGTAATAATAGGCTCAAGTACACCAACTACATTTGATCTGAAATTTTATTAAGCATACTGACAAAAGTCAGTTATGAACATAACATAGAAAAGTTACCTTTGAACTCTGACGAACACCCTTAGCTAGTCCCGCTGGATTTAATTTATTTTGATCAGAAATTTAAAGATGTTTTATTTTTTATGTGTTCATGCTGCCTTAAGTGAATCACTGTACAACTGAATTTACTGAATTTCTTTTTACTGTAGGAGATGTTGTATAACTTTCGAGAACGCTTTGCACCAATCTTGGACCCTAATTGTGTTCAGTTTAACCCAGTTCCTGCTGCTGCATGCATGCTTGACCCAACTGTTGCAACAGTGCTTTTAGCACCGGAGGTAAACATTTCCTTATTTTCATTACAATCTGTCACTTATCATAATATAACCGGTCTTTTTGCTACAATTAAAAGTGTATTTGTTAAGAACTGGTCTTTTGTTGCCATGCAGTCCTTTGTTTTAGCTGGCAAGTACATAAGATAAGAACAACTGTCTCTTAAGCTGAATGCTGATGCAGACACAGCAGCTTCATGTTTCTGAGCGAATGTTTCTGTCACAAATATTCGTAATGTGCTACGTAAAATAATGCTTCACAGTGTCGTTTCCTTTGTGATCTAAACTGTCTGTTTAGCTTCTGAATATAAAATATAAATCGTTCTATATATTTTATTCTGCTCTGTTGCTGGTATATTGTAATTACATCATATTCATATAGGCTTATGTAAAGTACATATATATCATATCATCATATGTAGTTAGCACTGATTAGTTACCAAAATACTTCTTAATCTTCTCAAACCACTAACAGTTGTAACCTTAGAATATAGAACATTACTTCCAATGATTGTGTGACCCATTTTGTTTCATGAAATAGGTCTCGTCATTACTTCTGATGGCGAAGATGTACGTGGGAAACCAAGACACTGAAGCCTGCCATCCCATTCCTACATCAAGCAGCAACGAATGTTCCGCTCCAGCTTTAAAGAAATACAAGTTTCTGAGCTCCAGAATGGAAAAACAGGACTGTTTTCAGACATCACTTACAGATGGCAGCATTGCCATGGAACTGGACAGATATCTGCATGATATTAAGCAGCAGGGTGCAGTGCTTAATGCACTTGAATTCTGGAGCAATAGACATGCAATTTTCCCCAAACTCTCCCCACTTGCTGAAGATCTAGTTTCGGCACCGGCGTCAGAGGCCTATGTAGAGCGCATTTTTTCAGTCGCTGGGATGTTGTCTACAGGACGTAGAAACAGAATGAAGCAATCTCTCGAAATGAGAGTTTTCCTTAAAATGAATTCTAACATTATTGGTTGGTAACAATTTATGGACTATTGAACTGCTCGACTCCATTAAGCTGCATGTATGTAAAATTTGTGTTTTTTTAATTGTAATAAAAGCTGAACTCAAACATTACCTTGGGAAAATGTGTGTAGTGTGAAAGCATTAAAGGCAAGATTGAGAAAACCTGATGAGTACATGAAGAAGTAAAATTATGCGAAAACCAGAAGTAGAAGTAAAATTATTTGAGACGTGGAGAAGTAAAATTATTTGAGAACTAGAAGTGGAAGTAGAAGTAAAATTGCCTCGGCAGAAGTGAATAAGAACTAGAAGTAAAATTAATTGAGAACTAGAAGTAGAAGGAGAAGTAAAATCGCTTCAACAGAAGTGAATAAGAACTAGAAGTAAAATTAATCAAAGAACTAAAATATCACTGACGGCAACGTCCTTTAAACCTTTGCGTTGGGGTTCGAAGTCAAGTGTTTGATAAGACCAATCAGCTATATTATGGAAGAAGAAGGTTTCAAATTTAAGGCATACCTAACAACGTATACCGCCAAAGGACACGTTTTTTATGAACCGATTGAGAATCGAACCTGTGTATTGCAATCACTAACCAAAACAATTACTTATTATTAATGTAAGGAAATAAAGATGCAATATTTCTTAAGTATGTAGCCTACTTGTTGATTGGGTTTATTTGATTTAAACCATAAGAAAAGCGACTAGATATTAGGTAGAAAATATCCATGTACTTTGAAATCGAAACTTGTTAAATTTTGAATATCAATTACAAATGTACCACTTATTATAAGTTACAAATACAAAAATCTCCAGCTTCTGGTGCTAAAACATTCACATCCTGCACTTTTGAGGGAATTTCGTTCTAGAGCTGAGGTGCAATATGTTGAGATGGCCATAAGATTTCGTTAAGCAATTCTAAGCAACTAAATCAATTGAGTGAAGTGAGGTAAGTCGACGTCAAAGGTCGTGGTAGATTTCGCTAAAATATTGAATAATGTCACGCTCTCGTTAAACACCTTTATAACGTTGCAAGAAGCTGTATATAATAATCTGCTAAGTTATCCAATTCGTTTGGTCGAATATTTATATTATTCTTGATGTATCATGAAACAGAATCGGTTAGGACTGTTCGAAATCATTTCGGTCTACGTAAACGGCCGTCGTTGTAATAAAGATTTTGGCTAAACTCTCAATCCTCCTCGCATTTCAATTACTCCGCCACTGCCTGTACACTGCCAGTGCCAGTCCAAAGCCTAGAGAAAGGAATAGGTCGACGTTTTAATCAGCTCACCCAAAGGACCGGTATTAGGTAAAACCGTAGCATCCACACGTACATATGTATGTATGTATGTATGTATGTAGGCTATGTATGAGCACTTGTTATAGCGCCTCTTCAAGATTTCTACTCAGAGGCGCTCCCGACTACTGCGCGAGAAAGCTGAATCGGAGTTTCACGCCGAAGCGCATGAGCAATTGCGAGTGAAGGACTTGCCCAGGGTCCCTACGCTGCGGCTTGAAGTGGATTCGAACCCGCAATCCTCCAGCTGCAAGGCACCGAACATACCCCACACACCACCGCGCCCAAGAAGGAAGGAACTTTACGCTCCACTGTCAACCTTGAAGTAGGCCTAAGTAACGAACTTAAGATGCTTATAATGACATTCACTCATTCGGGAATTTATATAGCACCACTTGGAGGAAACTACTCGGAGGTGCTCACGACATAGATAAGTAGTTTTAGTCCCAGGTCTGTTTAAATAAAAAGGGAGAAGTACTTGTCTCTTTTTTGACACAGCGTCGTTAAACATTGACAGGCTAACGAATCATTGGAAGAGGATAACGAATTGTCGATTTTATATTGGATCCGGAGTTGGTAAAAAAAGTATTTAAACAACTGCTATTTCGATCAACAGTTTCACGGCGGCTTATTACGGACTGATCTTCTGGATATTGACCTGATTACGTCTTGATTTTGGTGCGCCATCGGTTGACGCTTTTTGCATTAGCCACCGGTGCAACAGAAGTAACGAATTACCATTACATTTATAACATAAAAGTCTTTCACTTTGACTCACGCCCAATTTTGTCACACTACAAAAATTACCTCAATCAACAGATATAATTATATCGGATAATGATAGTGTTTTAAAGGTGTCCAAGCGCATTTAGGTCTTTCAGTTCTAACGACATATTTCGTTGAGATTCTAAAGTTTAGTGACATCTTAAGGCATTAACGACTGTCGATATCAATTAAAACAAATGTTTTACAGCATTTACAGAAGCCACAGATACAGAACATTTTCTTTAGTCGTCAGTTTTACGAGATATGATAGCAATTATCGGCGGTTGACGTTATATCGAAAACCGTGCATAGCACATTAAAACTACTATTATACAGGTTGCTAACATAGTTACTCTTCTAAATAGTTCGATCAGCGAACGTATTTGAATGTGAGTTTCATTTACTAGCAAAGTCTGTATGAAATGCTGCTCAACTAAAACACGTCTAACGGAAAATGTTCAATTAAGATGTTTGAGCAACATGGGGGGGGGAGGCAAAATAGATGAATGGCAACATATCTTGCGTGATGAGAAGAATATCAAGTTGGAAGCGGGATCCATTCCCGCTACCCTCACAAAGGTCGACTTTACCTTTCATTCTCTAGATGGCGCTGGTAAAATGAGTTGTAATACGTGATGGCGCCTTCATGGCTGCCATGCAGTTCAATTCAACTCCTGTAACAACTTGTATTCATCCGTTCATACTATGAATTGTATCATACTGCGTACTTCTCAGTCTGAATTAGTAAAGAAGAAATAACACCGCTGCCAATAATCTATGGAAAGTATTACTGTACATCCTTACAACTGACTTGCAAATGGTAACGCTAGAGTTCAACAACATCTTTTGACTGTCAAGGCCGTTCACGTCCCTCCCCCCATTTACGTGGCTTCGGACTGGAACTATGCGGCACTTGCGGCACTGCAAGCAGCGGCGATGTTTTACGGTTATGATCTGAGTAGGGGGGCCCGGTAGCGCATTGGATAACACACTGGCTTGAAGAGCGAGAGGTACCGAGTTCGAATCCCATAGGGCGGACATGCTTTGTAGGCTGCTATTAATGCTAATTAATGCTTATGCTCGGTCGCATTATAAACGTGGAGTACAATACAACACAATACAACACAACACAATATACTGGGGCGCGGTGGTTTAGGGGTATGTTCGGTGCCTTGCAGCTGGAGGGTTGCGGGTTCTAATCCACCTCAAAAAAGTCGCCGCGTAGGGACCCTGGGCAAGTCCTTCACTCGTAATTGCTCATGCGCTTCGGCGTGAAACTCCGATTCAGCGTCCGCGCAGTAGTCGGGAGCGCCTCTGAATGGGAAATCTGGTAGGGGCGCTATAACAAGTGTTCAAATACAATACAATATTAGCGCCATGTATGGCGGGCTGTCTGTTCTGTTAGTAGTTAAGATTTATGTCTTCTGTCATTTGAGTTCTTGTGAATTGTTTCAATTGCATAACTGTACACTGTAGCCGGTTGCGGTTTGTCAACCGAATTGTTTCAATAAACGAAAATATTATTGTTAAGTTTGATATTTATTTAGACACCATTTAATTGCATTCATTGTGCTCAATAATAAACGTCAGCGTCATAGAAATTTTAGTTTATACCTTCGCGTAACGCTAAACAACAGATGATAGATCGAAAGCAACGTATGATCACAGGTGACCGGTCATGCTATGCTTTTCAGCCCATGATCTTGCCACTGACAACGTTATCTCAATTGATAAAATTAATGTTTTACTTGGATCGCAAGTATGACTGAAAAAGCTTTTCTTTTCCGCCGGGTATTTGAACTTCTGACATTCTGCTTAACAAGCCAGCAACTTAACCAACCGTTTAGATTTGAATAAAGCATTATGTCTTTCGACTTACTTAGTCTCTGTTAACATCATGAACCTAGAATACACTCAGATATAGGCATGAACCACAAGCAGGGTTTAGAGTGAGACAGTGCCAACCCCAAGCCTAGATTATGGAGGAGGGCAACGTTATTACGTAAATATTCAATTGCAATTCTTAACTGGGGTGCGCGCTAATCTAATGGTTACCCCGCCTGACTGCAAACCCAGAATTAGGGATTCAAATCCTTTTATACCAGAAAGATACGTCATGTGTTATCTGCTTTCCTTGCGCCCCACGTGAGAAGAAGAGAAGTCATGAGTATCAAGTGTTAACGACTTCATTTTCTCAGCCTCGCCATTTAAGGGTCGATGGCAGTCCTCTACCTCTCCCTCGCCGTTTCATCTTCCAATAGACAGTGTATACGGCAAGTGTACAATTAGTAGCCGAGATGATACAGGTGGAGCAGAAATCTCGGACTAAATTTATCTTGCGGAGTTTTGAACTCCAACCTCACCATTAATATTTCAGCACGCTAACAACAACATTATCAAGCCCCCCCCCCAACCTCGTAAGTAAACTCTACAGTTGAATGGGCAGGCGGAAAATCAGATAGGTTTGAGGTTGGGAGAAGACTGCAAACCCTTGCTAATACGCCGAGGTTGAGGAAATTAAGTCGGTCGCTAGCACAGGTGCCAACTTCTCGGTTGGCTTAATGGATTCTTTCTGGCTTTCCTTCATTTCTGTCTAGTGTCATTCATGTTGTAAGTAAATATAATCCGTGCCATTGCGTCAATACTCGGTAGACACAGACACTAATACAACTTCAAATTAAAACTCCTGTTTGTGTTCTTGTGGTGCCAGTCCAAAGCCTGGATAAACGCCACCCACTATAGCATCTCCTCTGCCTCCTTCTGTGATCTATGGTCCTTTGCACTTCATCCGACATCTCTGGCCAATCGCTCTGACTAGACGCTCGTGAAAAACCTGGGGCCCTCCGCTTAATATATAACTAGCGCTTTTAAGTAATTATGAGCTATTTAACCGTCTTTATTCTGACACTACTACACTAACATCGATAACTCCGCTTCTGCCATTAAACACTATTACTTTACATCCTTACCACTGACTTCCAAATGTTACCGATTGTGTTTAGCGACGTCTTCGGAAGGTCGCCCTGCTCCATTTTCAGGGCTTCGGACTAGCACTACCAGTGGGGCGCGGTGGTGTATGGGTATGTTCGGTGCTTTGCAGCCGGAGGGTTGCGGGTTCGAATCCACCTCAAGCCGCCGCGTAGGGACCTTGAGCAAGTCCTTCACTCGCAATTGCTCATGCGCGTCGGCGTGAAACTCCGATTCAGTGTCCGCGCAGTAGTCGGGAGCGCCTCTGAGTAGAAATCTTAAGGGGCGCCATAACAAGTGCTCATACATACATACATACATACATACATACATACATACATACATACATACATACATACATACATACATACATACATACATACATACATACATACATACATACATGGCATACATACATACATACA
Organism: Aporrectodea caliginosa; assembly: GCA_020284085.1. Lineage (NCBI taxonomy): Eukaryota > Metazoa > Annelida > Clitellata > Crassiclitellata > Lumbricidae > Aporrectodea > Aporrectodea caliginosa. Next base: position 720,069 of record JACEVL010000765.1, read on the forward strand.
TACATACTACCTGGCACTAGCGACACTGCGTGCAGTGGCAAAGTTAATAACGGAAGGCATTGTTTGAAATCTGCATAGACACCTTTTAAACGCAGTAATTGACTGTATAATAACCGTAAGTTTCGCAACGGTTCAAATCAATCCAACATCCAAAAATTTAAGGCAACGTAGGTTCGAACTATACTTAGCTATTATTTTGTCATTATTATACGAGATTTTTTAAATAAATTGCTGTAACCCTTTCGTCGGTTATGCAAATTTGCATGATTTGATTTTATTGAACAATTTATAAGGTATAGCATTCACCAGGCATATTCAGTAGACAGATTTTGTTTTGAACACTTACACAGTCTAATATCACGATGGTTTACGAGATTAATTACTATTTTCACCTTTTCGTGATACGATTTCTTCCTATCTGGTATTTGTGCAGGTGTTCAAAGATAACGATGAAATCAAACGTCTCTGAGATTTCTTTCTTGTAATTTCCAGCTGGCCAAGGAGCATTCAACAGGTAATGTCCTATCAAATTGAATAAAGAAACAAGCATTATTTCCTTCCACTGTAGTATTCTCTGTTAACATCGTGAACCTAGAATCCTCTCCAATATAAGCATGCGAACCTATGACCAGGCGTGCAACGCCTAGAGTGAGATTGCGCCATCTCCAAGCTTGCACAATGAAGGAGGGTATGGCTAGTTATCTACACACATACAATCTCAGTAATACATCATTCAGTTACGTTATAATATTGAAAAAAGTAAGGCCGACATCAACGATCATATAGCAGCCACAAGATCTCGTAAAAATATGGAATACTAAAATTAATAGACAACGTCTACTTAGACACCTTTTAAACTGATACATTAGTGTCTATAAATAGTCCTATCTAAGCTATAAATACTGGCCTATGGCAGTTCTGGTCTATCGATCTGTAATATAAATCTTTGTCGGCAGCAACGGCCTAATAATAAACGATGTAAAAAAACAAACAATGAAAAACGACCTCTCGGCATCTCATTCAATTCTTCGAACTCAGGAGATGAGCAATAAGACGAACAATTGGAAAATTGTATTGTATTGTATTTAGGAATTTATAAAGCGCCTCTTACAGTAAACACCAATCAGAGGCGCTCAAGATATCTTGTCAACCACTGTGAATCTATTTCTTTGCCAGCTCAATTGTTTGAATATAATGAAAATATGAAAGGAACTGATGGCACAAATGAAGATATACAATGTTACGTTGTATCTGATTTGTATGAGGATAGGATTAATTCTCCTATAAATCCTCTGAAAATCTCCAAAATGTTGATGTCACGCAGGAAAAGTGCTTTGAATCGTAGTTTAAATGATTGGCAAGAAGGACTTCCCAATCACTGGAAAGGTGACCGGGTCACATGATACATACAAAAAATACAAAGATATAAAGGATGAATTCGACACCTTTAAAACGTTACCATTAACCCCTATAATAATCACAATTCTCATTCTGTTTTTGTTCAATGTGGCTTTATCGGTAAAAGTTTCTTGGCGACGAAATCTAATACAATACTGTATAATAATAATCTTATGAGCTGTAATATGCCAAAGCAATTTCTGTCAATTAACGGCCTTTGTTGCCATATAATGTCGTCAAACTCTGGATCCATTCATCCGCCGCCACCCTGCTTGTGGTGGTGCCAGTCCGAAATATGGAGAAACGAGGAGGGCGATGCTAATTATCGTGGTAATGACACAGTGTCGCTAAGCAACAACTAACCATCGCATAACAGAATTTCTTTCGACTGATTTCTCTCTACTAACAACATGAAGCTAGAAGCCTCTGAAATATGTGAATGCAAACCAGCGACGACCTGCAACGAATGATCTGCAATTAGCTTAAAATACGTGTAAACTTATATACAATTAATTTTTCTGACGTCAACGGAACATAGCAAGGAATAAGATATCGAAACAGTTTTGGAACAAAAATAATACTACGCCACCTCCATCGAGGCGGTTGCTGTGTAGGGACCATGAGCAAGGTTGTTATTAAATGCACTAATTAATTATTAATTATTAAATAATAATTACAATAATTATAATATTCATCGTCATCGTCATCTCTGTACGAGTCACATGAAGTAGTAGCTTCAATTGTGTTTAATTAGACGTTGACCTATAAAGTCTGTCTTCACTGTAATTAGTTGTATGATAAAAATTGTACAATTTGCGGCACTATCGATAATTAACGACATCTTGTGGTTAACAGGGCCGTTGAAAAAGATTAGCGTTTCATGAAGTAAGCTGTTGACTCGATCAAACAGGTTTTGTCGTAAATGCTAACTCATACACTCGTAACTATGAAATTGACGCCGTTTTGTAGAAATATATAATACCGGTTGAATGCATTTTAAAGGTGTTTATGTGTACGTCGACCTAAAACGTGTTGCTTTTAAGTTAAACCTGATGTAATGTTATTGATTGCGTTATAAAGCAATAAGAATTAAGACTATTTATTGTTTATCCGCATATTGTGACCGTGAGGGCAGTTCATTCTGAGCTCATAATTATGGTTATAATTATATAGAACGCATATTCACATTGATATAATTTCGGGTGCAACCTGTTTAAAAAGTCTAAGTAGACGTTGGCCTGTATGATGTTACATTCATTTTTTTACCTTCATGTTGTTATTATTATTAAAAATAATAATAGTTTCTAGTGTTTAGTAATATTTAGAATGAGAACACAAATCTCTTGCTTCTATTCCGGGGAAAGATCAGGTAGTAATTATCGTTGCAATAAACAAACACTAAATAGCTTCAAATATCAGCTTTTGCGAGGTGTCCAAGAAAAAAAGAAATATAGAGCGGAATTTATTGTGTGTAGCCTACTGTGTAGTCTATGTTTAACAACGCTGTGAGTGATTAGACCTGAGTGATTAGCTTAATCACCTTCATCTGAACCGGGCATCCACCTGACACCACCATAGCATGAGATAGTTTTAGTCCAGTGTTGAACGACAAGTTTTAGACTACAACGTTTGGTCGCCTTTCACGTCTTAAAAAACAAGTGATTGATTTCAGAAAATAAAAACGTTGGAGATCGGTTGTAATTAAGAGGTTCATACTGGCTCTAAAATGAATATTCGAATGCACTACATAACTGCAATCCCAGAGGTCAGGGTCTCTGCCTCAAGGGCAGAGAGATGCATCAAGATTTCTCTGCTCCACTTGCTCCCGGGTATTAAGAAGAAGAGCAGTTATTAGTATGAGGTGGTAGCGGCTTCGTTTTCTTAGAGGTTGATTTGCCAGCCCCTACTTCTCTCTGGCCGTTTCATCTTCCCACTGACAGTGTACGGTCAGTGTACTCATCATAGCTGATTTGGGTAGATGGACGCTGGTGGAGCAGATATCTTGATGTATACTTTGTAATTCAAGGAGTCGGGGGAGACTAAATTGGAGGTGGGGAGAAGACTGAGAGAGTGAAGTTGCTTGTATAGGTGCTTAGTGCTTACCTCTCGTGTGGCTTAACAGACTTTTTCTAGGTTTCCTTTATTTATTTATTTATTTATTTATTTATTTATTTATTTATTTATTTATTTATTTATTTATTTATTTATTTATTTATTTATTTACCTTTTTCTTTTCTTTGGCCTTTTTATTTATTTATTTATTTATTTATTTATTTATTTATTTATTTATTTATTTATTTATTTATTTATTTATGGTGTCAGTGATGTTGAAAATAAACGTTATTACCGCCATTGCGTCAATAATCGCTAGATGGCGAAACTAAAATTCAAATTCAAATTTCAGTGTTGCCGCAAACATTCACCAGGTGGCCTCACACTTGATGACAAAACCTCCGTGTTTCAAAGCGGAAATGCAAACTCTTAAGATGGCGTTACTATAATTATTTACTATTTTCGTTACTTGTTGGAGTATGACGTGTTAGACCCATGAAATTGACTTAAGTGTAGCGGAATTCTTACAATTCTATCAGAGAGTTAGATAAGCAAGTTTAATAATATGTACATGAAGAGGGTGTTAATCCATGGTAGCTTCGATTGGAATTGTGGTGAAAGTCGTAATCAGCTTAAATAGTTGGGTATTGAATTCCACAGTTACTTGCCAATAAGTTAATAAGAATGTTATACTCTGTATAAATGTATGTACACCAAAGTGCGGATATACAATTGGTTGAATAAAGAATATACTTACTTACTTACTTGCTTACTTACTTAACCAGTCAAAGAGAGCGCCAGAGAGCAAAACATGTTGGTACAATACGATAGCCGAATCGTAACGACTTCTTTCCTCGCACGGCTACTTTATGCCTCCCCTGTTTGGTGGGGATTTGCCACTGTAGGGGATCGTAAGCGACTTAACGGTATTCTGAGAAAATTGACCCGTTCAGGCTTACTAACTGCCGATTTTCCTAGTTTCGACAAACACTGTTCTAGAGCTGATTCTACTCTTTTCCGTTCAATTCTCTCAAACCCTTGTCACGTCCTTCACGACCTCCTCCCTCCCCGAAGGTCACTCCATACAATACACGACCCAGACCACATGATCTCACGCTACCTAGAATTGATGCCTTTGCAAAAAGAAGTTTTATTATGAGAATGTTATATGACTTTGCATAAATGTTTGTATTATTTATTTCTTCTGTAAGCTACTGTGCGTTTGCTGGTAGTCAATTAAAGAATATTCTTACTTCTTACTTACTTACTTACTTTCGACACCTGTAAAATACTATAATGCAGTGCTATATAGGCTGTGGACAGGGTTGGGTCCACTTTACTTAATATCGTTTATTTATGAAAGCGTCGTTAAATAAACGATATTAAGTAAAGTGGGTCCACAATAGAACCAATGTTTCATTTCGTAGATTTCGTATTTGTATATCTCAAGTCCAGATGTCGGCAAGCATTGAACAGTAGTAGTACTACCTTATAATAATTATGTTATATAATTATGTATGTATGTATGCATATGGCCATTTATATAGCGCCCTACCTGAAACTCACGAAGGCGCTAGAGAGCAAAACATATTATAGAAATAAATTAGTGTTTCCTAAAAGTATATTATAGAAATAAATTAGTGTTTCCTAAAAGTTATAAAATCATTTTATGTCGGTTCATTGTGTTAGTAGAGATGAATGCTGTGAAGATTAACCCTATGACGCACACCTGGGGTCTATTAGACCCCATCGATGAAACTTCCTTGAATAGCTGCGTTGATACAAATAGTAAAAAATTATGTTTCTTTCGACACCTCTAAAACGCATACATCTGCTTTTATATATTTTTAAAATGGCGTTGCATGCGCAATGTAGTGCACCTTAACCCTATGACGCACACCTTCCTGGCCAACGCATTTAGCACACCTGGGGTCTATTGGACCCCACCCATAACACGGGTGGATTCTATACCATTTTAATAGAATGTGGAAATGAATGCTTCAAGGTTAGGTTGGACAGAGTGCGTGCATTTACGGACAATGTTTGAATCATGATGCAATGTTAGATTCAATGTACAAAACAAAAAATCGTTTATTGTAACCTAAGTTTTCGACGCCACAGTGGTCGTTCTAATGGTTGAAACGAAAGTTCTTGTGACATCTGTGATAAGTATGTATATATGTATGTATGTATGTATGTATGTATGTATGTATGTATGTATGTATGCATGGACGTATACATGTATGTATGTATGTACGTATGTATGCAATATATATATATATGCATGTATGTATGTACATATGTACGCATGCATGCAGGGATGGATCTATGTATGGATGGATGTATGGATGTATGTATGTATGACATGTATGTATGTATGTATGCATATATGCATGTATGTATGCACGCATATATGCAGGGATGGATCAATGCATGGGTGTATGTATGTACCTATGCATTCATGTATATATTTGTATATGTGTGTATATGCATGTACGAATGTGCATGTATATATGTATGGATGTATATTGGTGTGTATATATATGTGTGCATGTGTGTATGCATGTATGTATGTAGGGATAGATGTATGCATGCATGTATATATTTGTATGTATATGTGTGTATATACATGTATGCATGTACATGTATATATGTATGGAGGTATATTGGTATGTATTTATAAATGTGTGTGTATGAATGTGTGTATACATGTATGTATGTATGTATGTATGTTGTTATGTATGTATGCTTGTATGTATGTATGTATGTATGTATGCATGCATGTATATATATGTATGTGTGTATATGCATGTATTCATGTACATTCATATATATAGGGATGTATGTTTGTATGTATATATATTTGTATTGATGGATGTATGATGTATGTATGTAGACTATGCTTGTATGTATGTATGTATGTATATATGTATGTATGTATGTTTGCATGTGTGTATGTATGTATGTATTTATGTATGTATGTATGTATGTATGTATGTATGTGTGTATTTGTGTATATAACGTAGCCTGGTTTATGTTATAGTCAATGTTACAGCCTGGGGTCAGATTGACCCCAGGTGTGCTAAATATGCCCGAGTGTCATTCTTATTTTTGTATCATTGAACCAAGAATTCTAAACTTTTCGAATTTTTTCATAGATGTAGAGGGATGAATTGCTGAGGAATTTGAATTATTTCAGATTTTTACTATTTGTATCAACGCAGCTATTCAAGGAAGTTTCATCGATGGGGTCTAATAGACCCCAGGTGTGCGTCATAGGGTTAATCTTCACAGCATTCATCTCTACTAACACAATGAACCCAGAATAATTTGAAATATGCGAATGCAAACCAATGACGGCCTGGAACAAAAGATCTGCAATCAAGAAAATTAGCTCATATAATAATTAATTCGTCAAAGACATCAATGGCCAATCGGCCATGGCAGCTATAAGATGTCGTTAAACTTTTGGAGAAATAATAATTGGAACCATGCGACTGGTGAGAACTGTCCAGAATAGCTTCTGCTGACGTCAACAGCTGAGAAAGTGCATCTTTAAGAGCCTAGAGAAATCCACTATGGCCACATGCAGCATTAAGGGCACGAACAGAGTGCGGAAGAACATTCCAGATAAGCGGGACCTCAATCGAGAAGTCCCGATATGCACGGGTTGTGGTTCGAAAGCATAAAAGCGTGCTTAGAGGTATTTAAACACGTGGGAATTTGTTGCATTCATTATTATTAATCCAATATTTAACGACATCCTATAGCTACAAAGGCTGTTGACGTCTTTAAGTTTTTGGTGTATTTCAGTTCATTTTATTGTAATGTTCTCATAAGTTTTCTTTCTCTTTTCTCGTCTTTGATTCCGTTTCTGATAGGATGTTGACGTATTTAAAGTTTCTGACGGATTAAGTTCATTTTCGTATACTGTCTGTCATCAGTTTGCTTTCTCTCTTCTTGGCTTGGATTCCATTTCTGACAGGATGCTGTGATTTGACAGGTGATTGTTGTCGATCTCTTATTCATATAAGTCATTATATACTGTTTTCTCGTCAATCTTATTAGCAATATTTTATAGAATATCACATTGATCTATCTAAATTACCATCAAACTATCAATATTACATTTAAAGGAGATGTTCAATATTCATTATCCATCAGTCATAGTACATACAGATTCAATTATCAATTTCAACATGACAATCAAAGTATCAATATTATTCAATATTGGTTTTATGTGTTACAAAATTAGCTCTAAAATTAATCGTATTCATCAACAAACACAAACCAATTTTAAGCAATAACTAAGGACCAAGAATATTATAAATATTATTAAGCATAAGTTTTATCCAATACGAAAAGAAGAAGAAAAATCACATTATAATGTTGCAAATGTAACCGCCGGTTGTTATCAGATCTTTAGAAGGGGTTTAAAAGGTGTCTTCATATATGTTAAACTAATTTGCATTTTAAATCTAGCTTCGTTGTTGACAATGAATTTCTTTACAGTTAATGTTTAACCCTCGGTGGCACCCCTTTTTGAAAAACACGTTTCAGTACCCCTGGGGGTCAAAAGGACCCCCACTATTTTAAGCATGTTTTGAGTATAATATTTCCAATGAAACAACTAATGCACAATATCAACATAGTAGATATAATATCTGAAGTCATAGCATCCAAATTATAATATATCATAAGAAGATATAGGTCTGTGGTTCGTATCGATCTTCTTGACAAGGAAGCGTGTTCGAAAATATTCAATTAGTCGTCCTTGCATGTATCGCACATAGTGATGTGAGCGTGAAATATTTCATTTGAAATATTTCATTTCTGAAAGTTTTTTTTGAAATATTTCAATGACAAAAAACACATTTATTTCATTTATGACAAAGATGATATCAATGATGATGATGATGATAATGACAAAGACGGTGACAATGTCGATGATGAAGGCCATGAAAACTATGATGACAGTGACGATGACAGTGATGATGATGACAGTGACAGTTATGATGATAGCGACAATGATGATGTTGACGATGACAACAAAGATGATGACATGGACGATGATGAATAACAATGAGGAAATCTTGTAACTGACAGATTTTAGCAGTATAATTACTATTAATGATGGTTTACTCTGTCTGACTGATAGTACTATTTATGTTTGTGTTCTAAGTTCTATTCTTAGAACTTTTTGTAAAATTTTGTTCGCCGGATTATTATTGAGTCTAGTTGACATAGTATTTGTGATTTATAATTTGTCTTGTAAAGTCACTAAAGTGTTTCGAATTCTATACGATTGACTGTGTCCTAGGCTAGCAGAATTTAGCTAAAATCACATTTATTTCATTTATGACAAAACAAGTGATTAATAATAAATGTTAAGCATAACAATGAACAATAACATCTACTTTATTAGATCAAACTGTAATTTGTGACATTTGGTGAATAAAATATGTTTTTCAACATATAATGTAACTCTCATAAAAGTCATTCTTAAAAACAGGTAATTAGAAATAAATTGAGTATCTCGAGGATGGTCATCACTAACACAATAATGCATATAATATGTAATATGAGATAAATAAATAAACTGTTATTATGGTTGTAATTAGTTGTAAAATGTAAAGAAACAAATAATTTCAAATGTTTCAAAGAAAACTGAAATATTTCAAATTAAACTGAAATATTTCATTGCAATATTTCAACGCCAAAAAAACATGTTTTTTTACATCTCTAATCGCACACGAATGATTTCGCTGCATGATTTCCGCAAACGAACTGCTGACACTTACTGCATCTATAATTCACTTTAGTGTCTTTCACTCTGGGACACACATGACACCTTCCTCTCTTCTTGCTGGCGTCTGGTGCGGGTCTCTCAGCCTCAGGAATTCCCAGCGCAAGAAAGCAACGCTTCATAGACGCCTGTTCATAGATCCGAGGATCCGCTCGTCTGGTTAGTATCCATGGCCAACACATCGCAGTACCTGCATCTAGAAGGAATAGTCTCTTTCTTGATCCGCGCTTACGGCCCGTGGCATAAGCCATCCAATCGGGATGATGTTGGAACCAGATGACGGCGGAGTTATGCATGATGATGTCCATGATAGAGAAGAAGAGCGACAACGGCCACCGTCGTGTTCCGCGTTTACAAGAATATTGACGGCACACCATGTCCAGTGTGTCAACACTACCTTTGGTATTGTTATAGAATGTTATGATCTCTGGTTTGTTGTCCTTTGTTTCATCAATAGCATCATCATGATGCATTGAAGAGAGAAGAACTACACATCGATTTGCTTTAGGAACGTATGATGTCAATGTCAGGTCATGAGTAAACATGAACATTGATGAATGTACATCTCGTCCAGTCGCCAACAGTTCAACTGGGAGACAAACTTTGTTTTTACGCATGGTACCGACAACTGTCAGATTCATTGTCTAACCACTCATTAATATGTTTCATCACCGCGCTATGCGAATAGGTCGCCATATTTGGACTACTATTTGTTTACTTTCTCTGTCAAACACCAACACTGGTTCCCTGCTTCAAGAATGACGTACTAAATTGTTGAGCAGAAACATAGAATCAATACGCATGCATTGCATAGTTGAGGAAATATATACAAGAAATATACGTGGGGGTCAAAAATACCTCCAGGGGTACTTCAGAAGGTTAATCGACATCTGTAGGTTGCAAAATCGTTTTCGTTGGACTTGGATATTGTGAATTCATTCGCATGTGGACGAAACCGGTGAATATTATAATGTCGCACAAAATACAAATAAAGGTGTCTACGCGTATTTTCAACTAATTTTGTATTATAGTGTGGCTGCGCTTTGAGAATATTGCAGTTAGGGGAACTATTTATTGACATCTAACTTACAAAAACTTTTAACGTGTATTAAAAACGGACGAAATGTTGTGCCTGCCAGGGTCTCTGACGTCGCCCTCCTCCTTTCTCCAGACTTGGCATTGGCACTACCACGGTACAGATTGCGACCGAAGAAGGTAGACAGAATCTGTCCAACGTCGCTGTGTCATTGCGAAGATGATTAACGTTGCCCTCCTATTTTATCCTGGCTCCGGACTGGCACCACCCCGGCAGTATCGGCGTTAGCTCATAGAAGTGTCTCCGAATTATGGGATCATTGCGAGGACTCCTTACATGAGTTACATTCGAAAGATTTCTTATCCTCGCAGTTTTTCAAATCGTTTTTAATGTTAAGCCGTATTCCACGACACAATCGTCTTAAACGGTTATTGGGAACGAATTCAAAAAATAAAGTGATTAACAAATTTTAAATAATGTCCGACGAAAGTATTTTAAAGGTGTCCTAGTAAAATTAAAAATATAGCGGAATTAATCGTTTGTTGTCACCGTATACCCATTATTCTGGCTGATGTGGCCATTCACGTTTTTAAAGAAACATTATAGGACACTAAAATAAGTAGGGCCTATTCAAGTGCTAGTGAACTGGGGTTCGTGCTAATCTAGAGGTCAGCTTGCTTGACTGTAAACCCAAAGGTTGGGGCTCAAATCCCTCAAAGGCAGAAAGTCATATGAAGATTTCTCTGCTCCGCACGTGCTCCAAGTAAGCAAGACAAGAGCAGTGATGAGTATGAAGTGTTAGCGGCTTCGTTTTCTCACCCTCGGCATTTGAGGTCGAATCGCCCACCACTCCTCTCCTTCGCCGTTTCGTCTTCCCACCGATAGTGTACTGTCAGTGTACCCATTATTGATGAGTTGGCTACGAGGCGCTGGTAAAAAAATATATTAAACCCAATTTCTGCACTGGCGGAGTGCTGAACTCCGACCTCTCGATTAACAGTACAGCACGCTATCCTAGAAACTATCGAACAGCCCCAGAAAACTATGCAGTTGAAAGGATCGGAAGGGGCAGATCAGACGTGGTTGAGGTGAGGAGATGACAGGACACCCGTGCTCATACGCCGAGGCTGAGTAAGTGAAATCGTTAGCGCAGGTACTTACCTTGTCGTGTGTCTTAAAGAAGGCTGTTCTCCTGTATTTCTTTCTAGTGTTATTCGTGTTGAAAATAAACATCGTGCCGTAGCAGAAAAACTTGTCGAATTTCAGTTATACTTGCAATTCAAGACAAAACATTTAATTTAATCTATTCTTTATTGAAGCGCCTGACAAGCGCACTGTCGCTGTACAATTGAAACAACAAATGACAGAGGACATAAATCTTAACATCATGCCGAAGCAGAAAAACTTGTCGCATTTCAGTTACACTTGAATTCAAGATAAAACATTTATCCTGTGGAAAATTCTGTCGCTGGTAAGAACAGTGGCTGAGGAGGATGAATGGCCACCGGACGTCATATGCCGAGTCTAAGCAAAATGAAGTCGGTATGGCTTCCTAGACATGGCTACCTTTCAGGCCAGTTTAAAGGATTGCTCTCTGGTAAGTAAGATTCGAAACCAAGTTGCTTTCAATCAAACATCTCTAGTTTTAATTTCGAGTGTAGTGATCAACGGTCAACGAATTCGAAAAGTTCGTACATATAGGAAGAATGCAAGGCTATTAAAAGGTGTTTAAGGGATTGCTGCTCGCTAGTAAGTACGATTCGAACCTACGTTGCTTTCAATCGGTTATCTTTAGTTTTAGTGTTTAATGTCTTGTGGCATCTAAGCTTTTGGCTATAAATTCCGCCACTGCCCACAGTGACGCTAGTGCCGCGTAGTTCCAGTCCGAAGCCTGATAAACGGGGGAGGGCGACTTGAGCGGACCTGACAGTCATAATAATAATAATAATATCTTTTCTTTAATAAGCGCCTGACAATCGCACCGCGCTGTACATTTACATGTTATGCAATTGAAATCTTAACTACTAACAGAACAGACAGCCTGCAATACAACGGCGCTAATAGCAGCCTACAAAGCATATCCGCCCAACGGGGCCAGAACTCGGTACCTCTCGGTCTCTGTGCCAGATGTTATCCAATGCGCCACGGGCCCATATATTTATGTGTACAGGTATAATATGTTGTTGCATATATTTATGTACAGGTATGCACCTGTACATAAGATGTTGTTAAACACTAGCCCATATATTTATAGGCCAGTGGTATGGGTTTAAAGTAATAGTTTTACAATGTAGATCGAAATTTACTTCGACACCTTTAAAACGCACCCATCCGCCGTTATATATTTTTAAAATTGTGTTGAATTTGCAGTATTTTTTCTTCACTACTAAGAGCATGAACAAAGAAGCCTCTGAAATTATACGTAGACAAACCAATGATGACTTGGAACGAATGATCTGCATTCAAGAAAATGAGCTGATATATAATTATTATTATTATTATTATTAGACTGTTATTTATAGCGCGCCTAAACAAAATTGGAATCTTGCACAAAGGCGCGTAACAGAAAAATCAATCATAGTAAATCTTAAACAGATGTGTTTTAAGGTTAGTTTTGAAAATCGATAAAGTTGGGGATTTGCGGATAAAGACAGGGAGTTTGTTCCATTCAGCCGGGCCGGCTAGCGCAAATGCCCGGTTACCAAGTTTTTGAGTGATCGTGTCACAACAAAATCACCTTGAGACGATGAACGTAGCCCTCGTCTCGATTGGAGAGAGGAACAGGGTGTTACAAGTGAAGAAAGGTATGCACGGGAGAACAGTTTGTGTAGATTCTGTACATTAGAAGACAGATTTTGAAATTGATGCGAGCTTGTATGGGAAGCCAGTGTAGTTCACGGAGGGTCGGTGTGACATGATCCCGAGGATTTTGGTTCTTGATAAGCTTAGCAGCGTGATGAAGAACAGCTCATGCTCCTCTTCGTAAAATCACCATCCGTAAGAAGCCTGACTGTCCTTGGTTTGACTCGGAATGTGCCACTTTAAAACGGAAAAACACGCTGCATTGAACGAAAGTGTAAACGCATCTCCAAAAGACACTCGTTTACTCAGTCTGCTGAAAGTACAAGCACAGAAACAAAGAAAATGTTTTCAGCACAAACGCTCAATCTACCTACGACACAACATTGAAGAAGCGGAGAAGGATGGCAAAGCTCTATGGAAATCATTAAACTCTATTTTATCCCCGCAATCCTCTATTGAATGCCCACTCTCACCTGATGAACTTCTTGATCACTTTGCAAACAAAACTGAAGCTATTCGCCATTCCACCAAAGACCTGTCTTGAACCCTAACCACCTAAATTTTCCTGGTCTTTGTGCTTTTGATGAGATCACTTTACCTGAAGTTGATAAGCTTCTCAGTAACTCCTCCTCCAAGCAATGTGAGCTTGATTCCTGCCCAGTCTGGATTATTAAATCCCTTCGACATATTTTTGCCCCATTTTGATCCTACTCATAAACTGCTCACTTATCACTGCTACCTTACCTGCTTCCCACAAGCGTGCCATTATCCGTCCTCGCATACAAAAATCAGGCCTTGACCCTTCCGATCCTGGTAATTACTGCCCAATCTCTAACCTATCTTTCATCTCCAAACTTGTTGAGCGTGCCGTCCACCGTCAGCTTTCTAACTATGTTGAATCCAACTCATTGCTACCTTTTGTTCAGTCTGGTTTCCGCCGCCTCCACTCCACTGAAACTGCTGTCCTTAAAAGTTTATAATGATATAATCATAGCATGGCACTTGACTCTGGTTTCATAACTGCCCTTCTGTTACTAGATTTCAGCTCTGCCTTTGATTGTGTTGACCATTCCATTCTCATTCAAGTGCTTGAATCTCTATTTGGCATCATGGCCTCTTCTCTTCTCTGGATTGCTAATTTCTTGACAAACCGATCACACTCTGTGCGACTTGGTTCTAACACTTCTAAGTACTTCAATATCCTCTTTGGTGTACCTCAAGGGTTTCTACTTGGCCCCCTCTTGTTTCGTCAGCACATACATCTAACAGTGTTTCACATTTACTTGCTTCAAACACGGCATCCTTATACACCTTATGCTGGCGACACAACTCTATATTAAACTTGCTGCCAAAGACTTTTGATAATGCAATGTTTCGCTTAATAACTTGTTTCTCTTGAAATCCAATCATGGTGTGCATCCATGCGCTCTTAAACTGAATGCCTCCAAGACATAACTTATCTGGTTTTTTACCGCAACCCGTTACCTAACTCACACATTTATTCCACACTGTACTCAATCTTAGCCCAGATTGCTCCATCAAACCAGCTGGGATGTTGTCCGAGACCTTGGTGTCCTCCTTGATCGCTCGTTGTCTATGAAAACTCATATCTCCTCTATAGCCAAATCCTGTTTTTTTCCATCTCAGACGCATTCGGCAAGTCAAGAAAAGTCTTAACGAGAAATGTGTTCGTACCCTAGTACAGGCCCTTGTCATTTCTAGAATTGACTACTGCAACTCAGTCCTGTGTGGTCTTCCTGCATCTACCCTTCAACCTCTTACAGCTGTTCTTCATTACGCTGC
>JACEVL010000765.1:735391-982353 GCA_020284085.1 Aporrectodea caliginosa
CTTGAACCCTAACCACCTAAATTTTCCTGGTCTTTGTGCTTTGATGAGATCACTTTACCCTTGATAAGCTTCTCAGTAACTCCTCCTCCAAGCAATGTGAGCTTGATTCCTGCCCAGTCTGGATTATTAAATCCCTTCTAGACATATTTTTGCCCCATTTTGATCCTACTCATAAACTGCTCACTTATCACTGCTACCTTACCTGCTTCCCACAAGCGTGCCATTATCCGTCCTCGCATCAAAAAATCAGGCCTTGACCCTTCCGATCCTGGTAATTACCGCCCAATCTCTAACCTATCTTTCATCTCCAAACTTGTTGAGCGTGCCGTCCACCGTCAGCTTTCTAACTATGTTGAATCCAACTCATTGCTACCTTTTGTTCAGTCTGGTTTCCGCCGCCTCCACTCCACTGAAACTGCTGTCCTTAAAGTTTATAATGATATAATCATGGCACTTGACTCTGGTTTCATAACTGCCCTTCTGTTACTAGATTTCAGCTCTGCCTTTGATTGTGTTGACCATTCCATTCTCATTCAAGTGCTTGAATCTCAATTTGGCATTATGGCCTCTGCTCTTCTCTGGATTGCTAATTTCTTGACAAACCGATCACACTCTGTGCGACTTGGTTCTAACACTTCTAGGTACTTCAATATCCTCTTTGGTGTACCTCAAGGTTCTATACTTGGCCCCCTCTTGTTCATCCTTTATACATCTAACATTGTTCACATTGCCTTCAAACACGGCATCCTTATACACCTTTATGCTGACGACACACAACTCTATATTAAACTTGCTGCCAAAGACTTTGATAATGCAATGTTTCGCTTAATAACTTGTTTCTCTGAAATCCAATCATGGTGTGCATCCATGCGCCTTAAACTGAATGCCTCCAAGACATGCGCCTTAAACTTATCTGGTTTTACCGCAACCCGTTACCTAACTCACAATTATTCCACACTGTACTCAATCTTAGCCCAGATTGCTCCATCAAACCAGCTGATGTTGTCCGAGACCTTGGTGTCCTCCTTGATAACTCGTTGTCTATGAAAACTCATATCTCCAATATAACCAAATCCTGTTTTTTCCATCTCAGACGCATTCGGCAAGTCAAGAAAAGTCTTAACGAGAAATGTGTTCGTACCCTAGTACAGGCCCTTGTCATTTCTAGAATTGACTACTGCAACTCAGTCCTGTGTGGTCTTCCTGCATCTACCCTTCAACCAATGAATTGTTTAAAGACGTCAACGGCCAAGGGAGCTATAAGAAGTCGGTAAATTTTCGGAATAATAATAACACAGGGCAATACGAAAGGTGAGAACGGTTGAAAATAATTTCTGCAGACATCAACGTCTTTTTCATCGCAAGATGTCGCTAATGTTTTGGAATAAAAATAATAACAAGCCATCTCCTTTCAGAAGGTTACTGTGTAAATTAAGGTACTTCACTCACAATTTCTTAGCGCCATCGATTGATGGTTGGCAGGGTTTGAATTGTCAAATTTGAACTGGAGGTGGGGGATGCGTTCATGTTCGGATGACCAGACCAAAATTTCTAACGAAACTGGAACCAGTATACGTGCTAAATTGTAGTGGATGACAGTGTTCGTACTTGATCCTTAGCTGTGTCAAAAAGATCGAACAATGAAGAATAGGCCTACAGTACTTATTGGAAAACTTTTGAGTTTTAGTTTATATTATTATAATAACTGGTTCATTAATCTAGTTACAGCTTAACCAATTTAGAGTTGTTTTATTCGCTTCTGAATGGCCTGTCTTGAAGGTGCTGTAAAAAACTGCTGTAATGACCTTGAAGTAAGTAAAGAACTTAAAGGTGCTCATGAGTACATACCAATATAAGTAGGGAAGTTCTCGAGTCTTTGTTTTACCACAACGTCGTTAAACACTAACTGATCAACAAAAACACTGAAATCAAAGAAAATTACAAGCATTTTATATAAGTTTGCAAAAACCAATATTAAGGTGTCTAATTACGGAATAAAAAAGGATGGCGATGCCTAGCATTTTTGCTATGACACCGCATCGTTTAACAGCAATATCCATCGTCGAATATAGGCTAATTAATTAAAATTATTTTACTTTTAAGATAGCAAATTATATATTCCTAATGACGTCAGAGGTATTTGGTTAATTGGTTAATTGGGGGGGGCCCGTGGCGCTTTGGATAACAGCTGGCACAGAGACCGAGAGGTACCGAGTTCGAGCCCCCGTTGGGCGGATTTGCTTTGTAGGCTGCTATTAGCGCCGTTGTATTACATGGCTGTCTGTTCTGTTAGTAGTTAAGATTTCAATTGCATAACGTAAATGTACAGCAGTGCGTTTGTCAGGGCGCTTAATAAAGAAAAGATTATTATTATTATTGATTATTATTATTTTATGCCTCAAGATGACGTTAAACGGTGGGAACCCATATACCGTCTGATTGTCTAACTGGCAGTGTACAATCACTGCGCTCATTGCAGCTGAGGTTGATAGAGGGCGCAAAGTAAATCACATATTTGAGAAAATTTATTCCTGGCCGGACCTTATATTCCCGACTTCTTGATTTACAATCAGGCACGCTATTAGTGAAGTAATAGCTAATCACAGCAACGTCTTCTTCGACACCTTTAAAACGTTTTCATTATTCACGAGTTTCGTTCATTCGCGAGTAGCATATTATGACCTAATCGTGTATAGCATGTCCCTATATAGTTTGATAAGACACGTCAGCGACCCTAACAGACCAAATATATCGGTTAAAACTTGACGCTGCTGATAGTTTGCCTACATTCTCTGCCGTAAAACCAGCTGGAGTTAAACAACACTTTAGTTCTCTGTGAGTTGAACACCTTTAAAACGTTTTCACAAATTATAGAAAGCATCGCCTCTGTGCTGGATGAATATTGCTGGGTGGATAGCGGACTCTGGGTTAATAAGGAACTGCAAGATGCTTATAATGATATGTATATTGTATAAGTGGCAGAAAGAATTTGATGGCCAGATTTAAGGATTGCACTATAAAGCTCAGGAGCCAATGGTTAGTATTAAAATAAGACTTAATCTTAAAATATAAGGCGAAGTCTGTTTACGTTTTCCTTCCGTTTGTTTGTTTGTTTGTATGTTTGTTTGTCCGCATCTAAAGGCTCCGAAACGGAACGCTTTAGCGATGTACAAAAGTTTACAAAACATTATTACGCCACGTCATGATCAACGCGACTATTTTCAGCTCGCAATTTTATTTAAACGCCGATATATGGACATTTTAAATTATTTCCAACTGTTTCCAGTGTTTCGACGAGGCTATTTTAATTATACAGGCCATAGTATGGCCATTTGTTCCACGTCACGCATGCTAATTATGTAATCTTACGTCACGCGGCCTTAATTTTCAAATCAGGCGCTTTCATTTAAAAGACGCGGGTCGCTCCGAAAAATTACAATCGCAATAACGGCCGAACTTCGTCTATTATAATTATTTAGCCCGGGGAAACAAATAATAGCCTATGTCTATAATAGAAAATAGGTTATAGAAAAACGACCGAGCTTAGTCTATTATAATTATTTAGCCCGGGGAACAAATAATAAGCCTATATAAGGTAGAGATAACCCGTGCAGTACCGTACACGGGCAAAGCAACTACTATCACCTCTAAATATCGTTTCCGTTCAGATATAGGCCTATGGACATGTTCTTAAATATTTGAAGCCCATCATCAAATATAGTAATTAAAGTAAGTAGCCTTTATTTGCAGCCGTTACATATTACGCCTGGGGAAAACCCGGGCGAACGCCGGGTAAAAACTGCTAGTTATGTATAAACGGGGCAAAGAAAGATTGATTGCCAGACTAAGGCTAGGATACTGCAGATTAAATTATAATTTTCTTAAATATGTCAGCATCCAACAGGAAAATGTGGCCATTGCAACGCAAAGGAAACGATTAAATACTTTCTATTAGAATTTAGAATGGAAGTTGAAACTTAACAACACAAATAGGAATGGCCGAGGTATAGAGTAACAGAGGTACTTACATTGTATGAGCTAGACCAAGGTAAGATTTGTATAGGATGGGTTTATGTGGGCAACTTACTTAATTAATTATAACTTTGCTAATTAAGCTGTCGATAACACATAGATCATTAGCATAACGTTGAATTGTCTTAAATTGCTCTGTGTAGTTTTATGTAGAGTAGTTTAATGTATCACATAGTATTGTTTCGTAACGGATTATGATGCGTTGTAGTTTAGTGTAGCGTAGTCTAGTGTTATATGGTGTAATGTAGTCGAGTGTAATTCAGTGAAGCGTGGTGTAGAGTTGTGTAACGTAGTGTAGTTTAACGTGGTATAATGTAGTGTTACGTAATGGGTGTAACATGGTGTACTGTAATGTAGCGTAGTGGAGCCTTTAGGTGATACAACGTATTGAAGCGTAGTGTACTGTTACGTGGCCATTGAGGTCGACCTTGCGTTGCATTATCCTATAGTACAGAGCTTTTCCTATAGCGATCGAGCCTTTCGGGTCGCTGGCCCACGTGCCTGGAACAGTCTTCCTGCTTCCATTCAGGAAACCAAAGTTTATCTCTTTTCAGAAACAGTTTAAAATGCACTTATTATACAACCACGAGCATTAACATTTGCGCTGACAGTAGTCAGTTGTGTGAAGCGTCCTAGAAGTAGCTTGCTACCAACTACGCGATATAAATCGTCATAATTTCACTTACACACTTGCACTTTATTAAGTCTCAGGAAGTCCCTGTATAACTACATCATGAGTATTATGGCAACAAAGGCCGTTGATTGACATCGATTTCTGTTATATGTGCCTGATTTCTCTTCTTCAGCGATGCTCTTGCTTTTATCGACACACATCCCCGAAGTTCGAATAATTACAGGATGAGACTGCGAGAAGTCTTTTGCGCTTGCTTTTTCCTTCACTACGGGATTCGTGATGTATTAACGTTTGAACGAAAATTACAGATATATTAGTTAGAAAGACACGATTTAAAGGTGTCTAATTCCAGGATCAAGAAGGTTGGCGATGTTAAGCCCCTTTGTTATGACACAGAGTCGTCAAACAACAATATCCAATATTCAAGCAATCATATCCTGATTCTACTTCTGCGCCACCACACGATCACCATTATCACCAATTACCACCGTAGCACCATGCTTTCTCCTCTGCTTGACAACCCCGAAATTTGACTTGGCATCTGAAGAAACAGAGCAAGATGGCAATTGAGAACTTGATTTGACATAGCGACGGTTTATAAACTGATCTTCCTGGTCTCTTGTGGGCGGCGCTGTATTCAGTGGCGGAGTTTATAGTGAAATAGTTTACAATTATTTTAGACACCTTTTAAACGTAGTCATTGTACTCTATAATATTCGTCAGTTTTGTTGTCATTCGAATTGATCGCCATAAGTGCAGATACCACTTGAAACTAGAACCTAAAACTTAAGATAAATGTTTTAAGGCAAAATAGGTTCAAAGCCTACTTACCAAAGAGCAGAAATCACTGAAGAGGCACCGACTTCATTTTGCTTAGCCTCGGCCTACGAAGGTCCGGAAGCGGTTCATGCTCCTCAACGACTGATCTTCCCAGGATCAGCGTTCTTATAATTCGTAAGATATCGTTAAATATGAAATACTAAAACTACAGCTAACTATTAACAGACAACGTCAACTTAGACACCTTTTAAACAGAAGCAGTAGTTTCTATAATAACCACCGGTTTAATTCAATCGCAAGATCCATCCAGCACCTAAGCAACAAACATAAGAACCCTTGGAATTCGAGCGATGTGAGGGCGATGTGACGATGAGAAATCAGACTTGCAACACAAAGCCGGAGGTCGGACTTCAGATCCCTCAAAGACAGAATGATGTATCAAGATTTCTCTGCTTCATGCGCCCAAAGAAAGAAGAAGAGTAGTCATGAGCGTGAAGTGTTAGCGACTTCATTTTCTTAGCCTCGGTGTGTCTCACGTTCGCAATCAGTTATACTCGGCTCAACACCCATTCGCCTTTTATGGATTGCTTCCGTCGAGAGTTTCCTAGGGCAGTGCCTGGCTTCGTCCCTCTGGCCCCAGATGGATTACATAGCGCCCCATCGTTGCCTGATTCTTCAAACAATCTTTGCATATTGATTAGTTTATGCAGAAGACATGATCATACTATCGATGGCGATATAAGAAAAACGCAGAAGGGAGAAGGACGGATATCTGGCTGTGTTTCAGCGTGTATAGTAGACCATCGCCTGTCCCGTACGATGCCAGAACAAATCGAACAGCGCTGTATAATGCAAATGCTAGCATGACGGTCGCTAAACTCAAATGAAGAGTTGTAGCCTGTAGACAAGTATGTATAATTATGTATGCATGTGTGTGTATGTGTGTATGTGTAATAATTACTTCTGTGTATGTATATATGTGAAAATATTACATGTCTGCGTGTATGTAGGTCCGTTTGTAGATAAGTAAGTAATATTATGTGATGTATTTAAGCATTTATAGGCTATAGCGCCACTTCAAAATATCTAACTATCATTATGCATGAACTTATGTGCTTATGCAAACCCAGCTTTTTGTACCTTGGGAAAATAAAAATAATATTAATGATGATGGTGTGGGTGGTGTTGGTGTCGGTGGTGGTGGTGGTGGTGGTGGTGGTGGTGGTGGTGGTGGTGGTGGTGGTGACAAACTAAAAAAACTACTATGCTATCGGCGACAACTGTTTTCGTTGAAATACGATATCGATAAACTGTTGAAATGCCTATTTTTACAATTAAAATACAAGCACATTCATGTAATGCAAGGCGGACCCTGGCTGTTAAAAGATGTCGCCAAAATGTTGAGAAATGTTTTGCACTAGCTAGACACCTTTAAAACGTTTTCAACATCGCTATTATGGGATCGAGAAAGCATCATAAGTTCAACTTTCCGACGAGAGACTCCTAAGGCAGGGCCTTGCTTCGCTCCTTTAAAAGTCAAAAAAGTTCATGAACCATAAGTTCATGCATATAATATTATGGGAGCCCGATAGCGCATTGGATAACAACTGGCGTAGAGAGCGAGAGGTACCGAGTTCGAGTCCCGTAGGGCGGACACGCTTTGTAGGCTACTATTATCGCCGTGTATTGCAGGCTGTCTGTTCTGTTAGTAATTAAGATTTATGTCTTCTGTCATTTGTGTTCTTGTGAATGTTTCAATTGCATAACATGTAAATGTACAGCGCAGTACGTTTGTCAGACGCTTAATTAAAGAAAAGATATTATTATTATTATTATTATTATTATTATTATTATTATTGTTATTGTTATTGTTATTGTTATTGTTATTGTTATTGTTATTGTTATTGTTATTGCTATTATTATTATTATTATTATTATTATTATTATTATTATTATTATTATTTTTATTACTATTATTATTATTATTATTATTATTATTATTATTATTATTATTATTTTTTTTTTTTTTTTTATGCCCCGAGGTATAAATGATCCCCCAGGGACTTAATATTAATTAAGAACAATAAAATTCGTCTGGAACGGCACCTAATCGTCGTTATTATTATTATTATTATTATTATTATTATTATTATTATTATTATTATTATTATTATTATATACATATCAGCTGCATTTTCAATAACTTCATCCGGTTCTCGCTGAATGGCGCTATTTAGGTGACAGATTATAATTACATTAACAAAATAATATTCATGGCTATCCAGTGTGATGCATGGAATTTTGAGTTTTGCACTTTAATGACGAGCTGCATTGGTTTCCAAATCACTTTTAATGTACTCTCATCGGTTTAATGGATTCTTCTTCTTCTGCTATGTCGCATGAACGGTATTTTGAAACAAACCTCAAGTTCTGGAACGAGATTCTTCGAAATGGAAGACTTTCCGTTGGCCGTTTGTCGATAGATGAACAGACTTGGTATGGCCAAAGAACGCTTCTTGTTTCGATAACTTTAACCAGTCTTCTTTTTCTGATCCTGTCTAATAGTGTTTCCCTCTGTCCAAACTCCTTCCGTATAACCTCATTACGAATCCTGTCTCGTCTGGTCCTCCACGCTATTCTTCTTAACCAGCTCTTCAGCCAATGGAATCCTCCTTTCGTCCTCCTTCCGTAGGCACCAACACTCAGATCCATACGTACTGTGTCGTTCTACGGAGGCGCAAAGGAAGTTCCTTGTCGTCCGTTTCTCTGCAATCTCAAAATCCCCTTCGTCGTCATGTCGCCTCTATTATGACGTAGCGGTCGATCCTAATCAGTCGCCATGACAACCTGCGGACGGATGCATTGCAAATTGTAGTGGCTATAGTATTCGATATTAACGAAGAGCACTTCCAACATTTTTAACCGCAAATCTAACGCCCTCTGGTGTCACAAGATGTCGTTAAACTGGTGGAATCCCAACTGCAGGGGGCGCTGCAATCAATGAAGAGCCTTATAACAGCGTAGAGTGATGCATTATGCCATGCTAACTCTACAAAAGTGTTCCAAGCGAGTAAAGCAAGAAGCAATAGCAACTAGGTTTGCCAGTGCCGGCGCTAGGGCCCCCCGAACCCCCCGGTCGGGGGGGGCCTCCAGTTTGTTAGGGGCCTCCAAATTTAGCTGATCATTAAGCCTATTTGTGACGTGGGGCCTTCAGTTTGTTAGGGGCCTCCGAATTTAGCCGATCAGTAAGCCTATTTGTGAGTTGGGGGCCTTCAGTTTGTTAGGGGCCTCCAAATTTGGCTGATCAGTAAGCCTATTTGTGAGTTGGGGGCCTTCAGTTTGTTAGGGGCCTCCAAATTTGGCTGATCAGTAAGCCTATTTGTGAGTTGGGGCCTTCAGTTTGTTAGGGGCCTCCAAATTTGGCTGATCATTAAGACTATTTGTGACGTGGGGCCTTCAGTTTGTTAGGGGCCTCCGAATTTAGCCGATCAGTAAGCCTATTTGTGAGTTGGGGGCCTTCAGTTTGTTAGGGGCCTCTAAATTTGGCTGATCAGAAAGCCTATTTGTGAGTTGGGGGCCTTCAGTTTGTTAGGGGCCTCCAAATTTGGCTGATCAGTAAGCCTATTTGCGAGTTGGGGGCCTTCAGTTTGTTAGGGGCCTCCAAATTTGGCTGATCATTAAAGCCTATTTGTGACGTGGGGCCTTCAGTTTGTTAGGACCCTCCAAATTTGGCTGATCATTAAGCCTATTTGTGACCGTTTGTTTCTGAAACCCAAGCACCTGATTATATACAGTACGGTAGGCTATCTAAGCAAAATTGACAATTGATACGCTGGAACGTGAACTAGAACTAGAATCCAATGAAGACTTCCTACAGAGGTATCGTGAACCTGGATTTGAATCTGCTATTACAAGACAGTGCACAGGAAATTGCAGAAGAAATGGAGGTGAGCACCACTCTCCCTGAAATGAGAAACCGACGCAGAAAAGCTCAGTTTGACTACGAATGTGCAGATGAAATGAATAGACTTAGGCTACATCCGAGCAGCGATTTAAGGCAGATTTCTTCTACAAACTTCTGGATCAGGCGCTGGTTTCAGTTCAGTCACGGTTCCACCAGATCAAGGATTGGAACAGCATTTTTGGATTTCTGTGTCGTTATGACACACTCGTTAAAACACACGACACCAATCAACTCCAAAAACATTGTCTTTACCTCTTTGAGAAGATGGGAGACATACAGTAGAAACAAATGAACTTCTAATGGAGATTTCACGTTTTGTTGCAGTCTTTCGTCGAGACAATCAGAAAAGACTGCAACAAAACAGCTAACAACAGCACGAGACTTTCTACAGTACATTTATGTGAATGAACTTCATGACTTTTATCCCAATCTGCCAATTGCACTGAGGATTCTTCTGACCACCCCAGTAACAGTGGCCAGTGCTGAGAGC
This sequence comes from Aporrectodea caliginosa, assembly GCA_020284085.1. Classification (NCBI taxonomy): domain Eukaryota; kingdom Metazoa; phylum Annelida; class Clitellata; order Crassiclitellata; family Lumbricidae; genus Aporrectodea; species Aporrectodea caliginosa. The sequence continues at coordinate 745,292 of JACEVL010000765.1, forward strand.
AGTTTCAGCACACTGAAGCTAATTAAAACAGTTAATCGTTCCACCATGCTCAGCAGCAGGTTATCATCCCTGGCAATGATCTCAATTGAAAGTGAAACTGCCCAAAAGCTGAACTATGACGAGCTATTGGAACGATTCGCAGAAAAGAAGGCGAGACGAAAACAGTTTTCCTGAGACATAAGCTCCAGTATCGATGCCAAGTAGGCCTATTAATGCCTACATGTACTTTGTTGATTTAGCTGTTTCTGTTGTTCGTGAAAGAGCTGGGTTTAAAGAGACAGAGACTGGACGTTCGATCAATCCCGTTTGCAGTGTATTTTTCGTACTTATTGGGAGGGGCCTCAAGTAAGGCTTTGGGGGGGGCCTCCAGTACCCTAGCGCCGGCACTGAGGTTTGCTACAATGCCATGCAAAGTTTAATTCGAAGTTTTAAGCTTAGATGAATTCATAAGTTTATTCCAAGAGTTCGCAGTAGACAGCTATACAACGATTCATTGCTAGAAAAAGCTGGGATAGCTTATCTAGTCTTCCCCGTTGTAACTGTTTAAAAGGATTCATCAACGAAATGGACCAAGATAGCATAACTAAAACAACCATCCAATATAAAAATTAAAGATGCTGTCCATGGATATCGTCAATATCATGCTCAGTGGCGAAGTTTATTATAGTGGAATGGGTAGTTTAAAATCTACTTAGACACCTTTTAAATGCATTCATTGGACTCTATAATATAGGGTGACTAGATAGGTCGAGAACGATTTTGAATGCAGACAAATATATGTTATACACAATATAATATGGAAAGTTGTATACTGGAGGATAGGTTGTTCAAATGAGAATGTTACGCAAAAAAAATTAGATCACTAGCTCTCTTATTAAAAGTTTAGCGCCAATATCCGTGACGTCATCAAATTCGTGCCAAGCAAACGTAAACAAGCAGCATTATCATTGACTAGTGAATACGCCGATTAGGCAATGGCGACCTTAAATGAATCGCAAATTAGGGCTCAAGCTATTACATTAATGGAAGAAAAGTACAGTTACAGTGTTATAGGAAAGAAATTGGGTCGTTCTAAATCGTGGATTAGCAAGTGGGCCAAACGCTCCACAGGTGAAGTTCAGTCCCTCAGTTCTGGTGTGGGGAGGCATGACATCTCTTGGATTAACAAAACTTCATATCATTCCAAATAAAACTTCAGTCACTTCGAGTTATTACATTAATGAGATAATGGAGAAAGAGGTCAAACCCGCATTCCAGCGAACTGCAGTCTGCGCTCAGTTAACAGCCACAAAAATGTTTCATAATAACGGCGAAGGATTATTTCAACAAGACGGTGCACGTGCACACACATCAAAAGCCTCAGTCGAATGGTTGAACAAAAATATCAATGGATAATTCTCACCGGGGGACTGGCCGCCTAATTCGCTGGATTTGTCACCAATAGAAAACGTTTGGAGTATTATGGCGGCAACTGTTTATGCCGATCCCGAACCCCAGACATTGAACACCTTAAACCGTCGGCTTCGTAAGGCATAGACATCGATACCTCTGACAACTCTGAAAAATCCAATCGGCTCGATGCCTAATCGACTTGAGGCTGTAATAAAGAGTAAAGAAAACATTATTAAATACTAAATGATAATTTGTATTAATTAATTAATTATGTGTGGATTAACAATGATGGTCGTACAATAGGCTATTGTTTTCGGCCTAACTGGACGTTTGCTTGGCACGAATTTGATGACGTCACGGATATTGGCGCTAAAATTTTAATAAGTGAGCTAGTGATCGCATTTTTTGGCGTAACATTCTCATTTGAACAACCTATCCTCCAGTATACAACTTTCCATATTATATTGTGTATAACATACATTTTTCTGCATTCAAAATCGTTCTCGACCTATCTAGTCACCCTATAATAGTCAGTTTGGTTGCGTTTCGAATGTCACCCACTATTAGAGGCCGTCCATGCCACTAAACAATAGAAACTAAAACTAAAGATGATCGATAGAAGCAACGTATATTCACTACTTACTGGAAAGCGACAAGCCCTTGAGATCCCTTAGCGCCTTCGTGAGTTTCTTGTAAGGCGCTATATAAATGGCCATATACATACATACATACATACATACATCATTGCGTCTTGTTGTGGCTATCGTATTCAAAATCTACAAAGGATACTTCCAATGTGTACCGACTTCATTTTTCTTACCCTCACCATATGAAGTCCGGTGACCAGTCATCCTCCTCAACGCCTGATCTTCCCAGCGACAGCGTTTTCTCAGTTGATAAATGTTTTCTCTTGAATCGCAAGTGTAACTGAAATTCGATAGGTTTTTCTGCTTCGGCGGAAATTTGAACTCTCAGAAATCTTATTATTTTAACAGGCCAGAAACTTAATCAACCGCTTATAAAGAAAACTGATCTGCAAATTAGAAGCAAACATTATTTCCTTCAAATGGCTTATTTTCTGTTAACATTATGAACCTAGAATCCGCCCAAATATATTATACGCGTGATAACTTATGACCAACCTGCAACGATTAGATTGAGATGGGGCCAGCCCTAAGCCTGGATAACAGAGGAGGTCGACTCTAGTCATTTTCGTTAAGAGATGGCGTTGTTAAACAATAACTAAACATATACAATCTAAGTACTATATCAGCCGATTACGCAAGAATATTATTGCAAAATAACGTAAGGTCGACCTCAACGGTCGTAGCAGCCACAAGATGCCGCTGAATGACAAATACTAAAACTAAAGAGAACTATTAATAAGCAACGTCTACTTAGACACCTTTAAAACAGAATTATCAGCCCCTATTATAACCATCTGTTTTGTTCAATCACCAGATTGTCCACCACGAGGAAAACAAAAAATTTCAACCGTCGCGTAGTTTCAAATTTGCGTGTAATGAAGGTTTGGTTCCGGGATAGTCTATTACTCTATTGCCGTGCTGTCCAACATGCGGCCCGCGGGATGATTTTTAAAATGCTTCTCAGCCTAATTGTGACGGGCAAACATCTGGTTTGTATTAATATGCATATGCCTGCGTTTGTATAATTATATGTATAGTGTGCATCTATGTAGCCTAATTATGCGTGTATTGACGTACATGTATGTTTTAAAATATGTATGTATGTTTGCATGTTTACACATGAATGTACGTTTGTGTCTATGTATGTATGTATGTATGTATGTATGTGTTCGTATGCGTGTAAAACTACACGACCGTGTCATTCCCACTAATCTAATGGATAGCCTATCGTTGTTGGACGAATGATCATACATGATATCTCAGTTAGAAGCTACGCAACGGCATTTCGAACAAGCTCCTATAGATCGTCGCATCATTAATGCACCAAAAGACAACTAATGTTCGTTAAACCGACATGGCATTGTCTACTTCAACATGTAATTTTTGAGCCGTAGTAGTGCGCTATACGTCGTCCTCCCAGGGCTTGAGACTGACTACCAGAGCACTACACTGATGAAGTTCAGACAGGTTTAACACTAGAAGTGCCGAAGGGAGCAATGTGACACTTTTTGTTTTTAGTGGAACGCAACTCAACCCCGGATAATAACTCCGCCACTGTATCTACTTTGACAGTGCCAGTCCCAAGCCTGGATAATGAAGGAGGGCAACGTTAATAATCTACACACATACAATCTTAGTAACTTAGCACTCAGTTACGTTATAATATTTGAAATAAAGTCCACCTCAACGCTCACAGTAGACACAACATGTCGTTAAATATGGACAACTGAAACTGAAGCGGACTATTAATAGACGTCTACTTAGACACCTTTAAAACAGAAACATCAGTCTCTATATCAACCACCAGTTTCCTTCAATTGCCAGATTTCTTCTGAAAACGACGACAACACTGGAACAAACAAGCGGAAACGACCTTTAGACATCTGATTCAATTTTATTGAACTTGGGAGATATGTCGATGAGCAACAACAAGCCCGAAGAAGAGAAATCAGACACACAACAGGAAAATCAAGAAATCTTGTCAACCACTTTGAATCTATTTCCTTGTAAGCTGATTTGACTGAATATACCGAAAAAAGAAAACTGAACGCACAAATGAGGATATTCATGTAGAAGGTAACGATGTAGACAGTGGTTAAATTCGGCCGGATCTGATATCTTGCACCTCGGATTTGAGATCCGCCACCTGAAATAGGCTATGACATCCGCCAACTAAAGAGTAGGCCCGTCACCTCTACGTGTCACTGTTGCAAGAATCGATCATGGAAGTTATGCACCTCGTTTCGCATATTTTTTGTTTATCCGAAACCAAATAGCGAATTTATTGGCTAGTAGATTCACCAAATAGGCTTCAGTTTTACATTTTTAAAGATGTGGAGATTCAGTGGCATCTCTAGATGAACAATTGAACCACTGGATTTATCTGATTTCGCCTGCTATTACTCTGACAACCTCCAAAATGCTAATGTCACATAGGAAAAGTACATTAAATCGTCCTTTGAATCATTAGCAAACGAAGTTCCCAACCACTGGAAAATCCGGCCAAGGATAAGATGATAAATACAAAGAATACGACGAGATTGATGGTGGACACCGTTAAAACGGTTTCATCAAGCCTTATAATAATCGTAATTTTCATTCTTGATTTTGTTAACTCCGCCACTGTCTGCACTTTGACATTGCCAGTCCAAAGCCTTCACAAAGGAGGAGGGCGACGCTAAAGATCTTTGATATCACATAGTGTCATTAAATTGAAACTACTACTGTTACTGGATTTTGTCGAAGCTCACAATTGTCTTTAGCAACAAAATCTTATACAATACTGTTATTCCTCTGAAATATGTCAAAGTGCTTTCTGTAGAAGTCAACGGCCTCTGTTGCCATAAGATGTCGTCAAAAACTCTGGATTCATCAATCAGCCACTACCTTGCATGTGCTAGTACGAGTCCCAAGGTTTAAGAAAGGAGGAGGGCGACCCTAATTAGCTTCGTAATGACAGTGTCGTTAAACAGCAACTAACCATTGGATAACAGAATTTCTTTCGACTGATTTTTTCTCTACTAACACCATGAAACCATAAGCCTCTGAAATATAATGCTGTGCAAACCAATGACGGCGTGCAACGAATAATCTGCACTCACGAAAATAAACTGATAAACAATTAATTTTTCTTAATGACGTCAACGGAACATAGAAGACATAAGATGTCGCTAGAGTTTTGGTATAAAATAATAACAAGCCACTTCCCTTGAGGCGGTTTCTGTGACGAGATCTCGATCAAGTCCTTCATCCAAAATTTCTCAGCGCCATCGATTGATGGTTGGTATTTACATGGTGGTTGTTATTAAATGCACTAATTGATAATTAATAAATAAGTAATAATAACATTATTTATAATATTCGTCGTCATCGTCATCACGGTAGGAGCCACAAAAAGTAGTATCTCCAAATTGCGTCTAATTAGTCGTTGACGTATAAAGTTCTGTCTTCATTGTAATTATTTGTGTGAGACAATAATTATGCAAAATTTGCGGCACTACCGGGTATTAAAGTTCAATATTAATCTATGGTATCTTCGCTTTGAATCTTGGTGAAATTAGTAATCGGTTGTAATAGGTGGGTATTGAATTCCAAAGTTACTAGCCAGCTAAAGATAGCGCCAGAGAGCGCAGCATTTTGGTAGAATACGATAGTCCAATTGTAAGAGCGATCAGTTTCGACATATTTAAAATGCTATCATCCGACGCTATATAAGCTAGGGACAGCGTTCTCATAGGCGCCGACTCCACAGGGGCAACAGGGACTTTCTCCCCAGTACTCACCAAGGTTCTGGGGCGAGAGCATAGTTTCGCCCCAGTGCCTTTTTGGCAAAATACAAAAAAATCAGTGACGTCTTTTGGGGAGACAGGGTGGGCCCATGGAAAATCAACAATTTATATATAAGTCAGTGCATTTGATGAAAGAGTTATTGAAAAGAGTTATTGAAAAGAGTTATTAAAGATTTATTAAAGATTTATTTTCAATCACTGATTTCAATCACTCATTTCAATCACTCATTTCAATCACTGATTTCAATCACTCATTTCAATCAATCATTTCAAAAACTTGTTTCAAAAACTTTTTCAATAACAATTTTCAATAACTCTTTTCAACAACTCTTTTCAATAACTCTTTTCAATGACTCTTTTCAATAACTCATTTCAATTACTCATTTCAATAAATCTTTTTAATAACTCTCCTTTCAATAACACTTTTCAATAACTCTTTTCAATAACTCTTTTCAATAACTCTTTTCAATAACTCTTTTCAATAACTCTTTTCAATAATTCCTTTCAATAACTCATTTCAATAACACATTTCAATAACTGTTTTCAATAACTATCTTCAATAACTCAATTTTAATAACTCATTTCAATTACTCATTTCAATAAATTTTTCAATAAGTCTTTTCAATAACTCTTTTCAATAAGTCTTTCAAAAAGTCTTTTCAATAACTCTTTTCAATAACTCTTTTCAATAACTCTTTTCAATAATTCTTTTCAATAATTCTTTTCAATAACTCTTTTCAATAATAATTCTTTTCAATAACTCTTTTCAATAAGTCTTTTCAATAAGTCTTTTCAATAACTCTTTTCAATAACTCTTTTCAATAACTCTTTTCAATAATTCTTTCAATAAGTCTTTTCAATAACTGTTTTTCTTTTCAATAACTCTTTTCAATAACTCTTTTCAATAACTCTTTTCAATAAGCCTTTTCAATAACTCTTTCAATAACTCTTTTCAATAACTCTTTTCAATAACTTTTTTCAATAAGTCTTTTCAATAACTCTTTTCAATAAGTCTTTTATAACTCGCAAGTAAGCAAGTATTCAAATAGTATTTTATCATGGGACAAAATTGTGACTCGGAAACCGAGTCAGCGAGTCAAATTCGAGTTTGGGCCTTCGAGTCCGAGTCCAAGTCCGAGTCGCGACAAGCCAAGTCCGAGTCCACACAAAAAAATCGGTCTCGAGTCGGACTCGAGTCCTAGGCCGGACTCGAGTACTACATCACTGCCTAACCCACCTTAGGTTCGGCCGATGGTAGCGACTGAACCCTGTTGGTATAGAGATGTTGTGCAGATTAGCACGTAGCCTAACGCCTAGCTCAACTAAACAATGAAACCGAAGCTGGAGAAATTCTTGCCCCAGTACCGTTTACTAAAAGTCGGCGCCTCTGAGCGTTCTGTCCACAATAAAAATCCGCCACTGATCATAGGCTACTCTGTCAGTGCCAGTCCCAAGCCTGGAAAAAGGAAGAGGGCTGCGCTAAAGATCTTTGATATCGCACAGTGTCATTAAACTGAAACTACTACAGTGTCCACAATTATACAATTAACTCTTCGCAGGTTTCATTTGTCGGGAAGCAATGACTACTATCAGTGGTAGGTTATAATATTGTATTGTATTGTATCTAAAGATTTATATAGCGCCTCTCTCAGAATAACTATTCAGAAGGGCTCTCAGCACGAAAACCCCGGGGAAAAGAAACGTCTTTAAAGAACGAGAGATCAAAGAGGAAAAACTAGTCATTAGTTTAGCCCTTAATGAGGGGGGAGCAATTGTGATTGAAGAACTTACATAATTATACATAATTATAGAAATAAATTTGTTTTTCTTTAAAAGTTGTTCATTTTATGTCGACATTCACTTCGACACCTTTAAAAGGTATCCACAAGCTGTTATATATTTATAAAACGGCTTTGAAATATAATATGTCTGTTCCAGATGTCTATCTCGAAGTATTATTTCTAATATTCTTTGTCCTTAGTTATTGCCTAAAATTGGTTTGTGTATTTTAACGTAAAAGATTCATTTTAAAACGTTAAAGACGTCAACAGCCTTTTGTAACTATAAGACATCGTGAAACACTGGAATAATAATAATAATGCGTAGCTGTACTGCACAGTCTTTTCACAGAATTTATGTCTACTAACATCATGAACCCAGAAGCATTTGAAATATTATATGCGTTTTGTTGGATGTTGACCTGATTACGGCTTGGTTTTGGTGTTCCATCGGTTGATGCCTTGTGCATTAGACACCGGTGCGATAGAAGTTGCTAATTACAGTTACAATTACAAACCAATGACGACCTAGAACGATTGATCTGCATTCAAGAAAATGAACTAATATATATTATAATGAATTGTTTAAAGACGTCAACGGCCATGGGAGCTATAAGATGTCGGTACATTTTCGGAATAATAATAACACAGGGCAATACGAAAGGTGAGAACTGTTAAAAATAATTTCTGCAGACATCAGCGTCTTTTTTCATCGCGAGATGTCGCTAATGTTTTTTGCTTTGAGACAGCTACTGTGTAAAGTTCAAGTTCTTCACTCACAATTGATCAGTGCCATCGATTGAGGGTTGTCAGGTTTCAATTGTCAAATTTGAACTGGGGATGGGTGAAAAATTCACACATGTCCGGATGTCCAAACCGGAATTTCTTACGAACCTGATACCAGGATACTATACGTGCTAAATTGCAGTGGGTGAGGGTGTTTGTCGTTGATCCTTAGCTGTGTCAAAAAATCGAAGATTCCAGAATAGAGTAGGACTACTTAATTGAAACTCTTGAGTTTTATTTTCGGAAGATTAATAGCTCTAGCAAAAATGCTTTAACCAGCACTGAAGTGGTATGAATGGGAACAGAAAAAAACCATTTAACAGTTTTCGATAAATAAGTAAATAATTTCGAACTATGACTCTGTAATTTAGCTGTTCTTACAAGCCTGTGGCTTTGTCCATTGGTCCATGTTTGCCAGACTTCAACCAACTAGTAACATATTTCTCGGTATTCCATAGGCAAGAGGTGGACCACCATTTTTTATAACAATAATTAAATTACTGACTCGGTAAGCAGAGTAGAAGCCATTCGATATCAAACATTGGACTCCAAAACAAATATGGCACTTCGTATTATGAAATTATTATAGCTATCCATCTAAAAAAACTGCACGCTCATCTGATCTTTGCAAGCCATTGCGTATAAAAGGAATTTCATACTCCACTGTCAACCTTGAAGTTAGTACGGAACAATGTGCTCATAATGACATATATAAATAGTGAGAGTGATAAGTCTTTGTTTTAAAACAACCAACAAGCGTCTAGAGGACTCTAACCAGCGTTTGAGCGAAAACTAAGAGTAGTTTATATTAGTGTGACAGAAGACGATATTAAGGTGTCTAAATCAGGGATAAAGAATGTTCGCAAATGCTTAGCATAGTTGTTATGACACAGCACCGTTAAACAGCAATATTCATCGTCGAATACAGTTTAATTAGTTAAAATTATTTTACGGTTAAGATTGCAAATTAATTATTCCTAATGACGTCAACGGCCTTTGATGCCTCATGATAACGTTTAACTGTTGGAATCCATATAACCGTCTGACTGTATCACCGGCAGTGTAAGTAAGTAGGCCTAAGTATGTTCTTTATTACTTGTACGATCACTACTTTCATTACAGGTGAGGTTGATAGAGGGCGCAAAGTGAATTAGAAATTTTGAGAAAATTTAAACCCGGCGGGAAGTGGATTTCCCCATATATCTTGATTAACTGTCAAGCACACTACTAGTGAAGCTATGGCTAATCGCAGGCAAGTTGAGGGCTTAGACAACGTGTTCTAAGACATGTGCACCTTTAAAACGATTTCATCATTCACCAGTAGCGTTTATTCGCGAGTAGCATACAAATTACCTAATAGAGAATAATATTGATTTAGTTCATTCATTCATTCATTCATTACGAAGTTTTATATAGCGCCCCTTCAAGGTTACTACTCAGAAGCGCTCCCGACCCCAGCACGGCTGAAAAGGACAGTTTTGAGGCAAGTATAGAAAGATTCAGAGTGGATTCTGGGATGCAAGCGCAACGTCAAAGGGATGGGCCAACCACTGAGAAGGCCCGATTCTGTTATTACTTGTTATATTATATTGTTATATTTAATGTTAGTTAGATAAGATCGACGTCAGTGACCCTGCCAGAAATAATATAACGGTTAAATCTGACGCTGCTACAAGTTCGCCTGCATTCTCTGTCGTAAAACCAGCTTGAATCCCAGAATCCATTAGACAACACTTTAGATCGTTCAGAATGATCTATAAACGAAGATATATATATATATATATATATATATATATATATAGTTAGATGATATATATATATATATATATATATATATATATATATATATATATATATATATATATATATATCTTCGTAGTCCTTCAAGGTTACTACTCAGAAGCGCTCCCGACCCCAGCACGGCTGTAAAGGACAGTTTTGAGGCAAGTATAGAAAGATTCAGAGTGGATTCTGGGATGCAAGCGCAACGTCAAAGGGATGGGCCAACCACTGAGAAGGCCCGATTCTGTTATTACTTGTTATATTATATTGTTATATTTAATGTTAGTTAGATAAGATCGACGTCAGTGACCCTGCCAGAAATAATATAACGGTTAAATCTGACGCTGCTACAAGTTCGCCTGCATTCTCTGTCGTAAAATCAGCTTGCATCCCAGAATCCATTAGACAACACTTTAGATCGTTCAGAATGATTTATAAACGAAGATATATATATATATATACATATATATATATATATATATAACTTCGTAAATATGGTTTGGTTGCTGTATCGGAGTGCCTGCTGTGTTGCATAATATTGCAGTACTGTATTGCAATGCTGTTTGCTGAAATATCCATGGACGACTTCTTTTCGACTGTTGATTTTTTTAAAAATATGTTATGTTATAATAATAAGAACCAGATGTTAGAAAATTATAAACATTACTTATTGGTTAATGAATATTTCATATTACAATATTACTATCATTCAACTTTAGTTCTTCAATATTGCATAATGGTATGGCTTGGTTAATGTAAATGAACAGTTTAAAGGAATACCTTAATCAATTATAATACATGTATGCTTTGTTAGTTAATGAAATTTGTCAGGACATAATGATCACAGACAGTATGAGATGAAATACTTTATGTTGCCAAAAATATTGAATATTAGTGAAATTGTAAAGCTCTGTTTCGACATCTTTTTGGGGGGGGGGTTAGTGGCGCATTGGATAACATCTGGCAGATAGAGACCGAGAGGTACCGAGTTCGAGCCCCCGTTGGGCGGATATGCTTTGTAGGCTGCTAATAGCGCCGTTGTATTGCAGGCTGTCTGTTCTGTTAGTATAGTTAAGATTTAAATTGCATAACATGCAAATGTACAGCGCAGTGCGTTTGTCAGGCGCTTTCAATAAAGAAAAGATTATTATTATTATTATTATTATTATTATTATTATTATTATTATTACTATTATTATTATTATTATTAATGGTGTTGTTCGGATGCTATAAGTTTCTCGTTCTGATTGTATTGTATATTTTCTGTATTGTCGTCAACGGCCTTTGATGTCATAGGACGACGTTAAAATATGGACAATAAATAAAATATATAATATCGTCGATCACTTGAACACCTTTAAAGCGCTTTCATTTATATTAGAAAGCCTCACCTCTATACTGGACAAACATTATTGGGTGAAAGGCGTGGTCAACCTCGGAATTATTAAGGAATTCAAAGAAGCTTATTATAGATAATTATATCACAATACAGTGGCAAAAAGAATATGATAGCCACATTTCAGAATTGCACTTTAAACTCTAGAGCCAATGTTTAGTTATTACTAAAACAAAACCTAATAGGTAAAAACGGGGCAAACAAGATTAATTACCAGACTAAAGCTACAATAGGACACTGCAGTCAAAATCATCATTTTTAAACGTCAGCATCCAACAGGAAAATGTGGCCGTTGCAACACAAAGGAAACGATTAAATACTTTCTATTAGAATTTAGAAGGGAAATTGAAACTTAACAACACAAATAGGAATGGATGACGAATAGAGTAACAGAGGTACTTAGGAGTTAGACCAAGATAAGAATTGTAGCGGATGAGTTTATGTGGGCAACTTACTTAATTAATTATGATTTTGTTAATTAAGCTGTCGATAACACATAGATCATTAGCATAACGTTGAATTGTCTTAAATTGCTGTGTAGTTTTATGTAGAGTAGTTTAATGTTTCACAAAGTATGGCTTACTATCGGATTATATATATATATAGTGCATTGTAGTTTAGTGTAGCGTGGTGTAGAGTTATATGATGCTGTGTAGTGTGGTGTAATGCAGTGTAGCGTGGCGTAGTTGTTACGTAGTATAGTTTAACGTCGTGTAATGTAGTGCTACGCAATGCAGTGTAACGTGGTGTAATGTAATGTAGGTGATGCAATGTATTGAAGCGTAGTGTACTGTTACGTGGCCATTGAGGTCGACCTTGCGTTGCATTATCCTATAGTACAGAGCTTTCTCCTATAGTGATCGTACCTTTCGGGTCGCTGGTTCACGTACCTGGAACAGCCTTCCTGCAACCATTCAGGAACCAATGAAATCTATTTAAAAATACAGTTTCAAATGGACTTATTATGTAACCACAAGCATTAACATTTGCGCTGACAGTAGACAGTTTTGTGAAGCGTACCAGAAGTAGGTTGCTACCAACTACGCTATGTAAATCGTCGTTATTACGCTTACGCTTTATTTGAAGTCTCAATTGCAAATAGGAGGATCCAGAGTTTAATGTCATCATAAAATTATGGCAACAAAGGCCGTTGACATCGATTTCTGTTATGTGCCTGATTTTTCTTCTTCAGCGATGATTTTGTTCATCATACACATCGCCGGAGTTCGAATAACAGGATGAGACTGCGAGAAGTCGTTTGCACTTGTTTTTTCCTGTACTACGGCGGGATCCTCGATGTATTTACATTTGAACGAAAATTACAAATATATAAATTTGAAAGAAACGATTTAAAGGTGTCTAATTCCGGGATAAAGGAGTTTGGAGATGTTAAGCACCTTTATAATGACACAATATCGTTAAATAGCATACAAAGAAACGATTTATCCATCGTCGAATTTAGATTAATTAATTAAAATTATATTACTGTTAATATTGAACATTTATTCCGATTGACGTCAACGGCCTTTGATGCCACAAGATAACGTTACCTGTTGAAATCCATACAGCGTCTGATTGTAGGCATACAATATCACATGCAGTAATAATAATAATAATAATAATAATAATAATAATAATAATAATAATAATAATAATAATAATAATAATAATAATAATAATAATAATAATAATAATAATAATAATTCTTCCTTTATTGAAACAATCCAGTTGACACATCGCAACCGGTACAGTTTACAGTTATGCAGTTGAAACAATTCACAAGAACGCAAATGACAGAAGACATAAATCTTAACTACTAACAGAACAGACAGCCTGCAATACAGCCTGTGTACAGTCAATGCACTCATTACAGCTGCGGTTGACAGAGGGAGCAAGTGAACCAGGAATGTTGGGAAAATTTCTGGATGGTCGAAGGCTGAACCCCGACTTCTTGATTGACAGTCAAGTACGGTATTGCCTAAGCTAGCTAATGACAAGCAACCTGTTCTTATACACCTTTAAAGCGCTTGCCATTTGTCAATTACCGTTTTCGATCATTCGCATTAACTCCGCCACTGATTGTTTTTTGACAGTGCCAGTCCCAAGCCTGGTTGAAGGGGGATGGCAACGCTAATGGTCTTTTGTTACCACAAAGTGGTCGTTAAACAGTAAACAAGCAAGCTAGTAGCATATCAATTCCGCCACTGATTGTACTTTGTCAGTGCCAGTCCCAAGCCTGGTTGAAGGAGGATGGCGACGCACAGTATCGTTAAACTGAAAATACTACTACTAGTAGCATATTATTGCCTAATCGGGTATTATATAGCCAGAGTTAGATAAAGCCGACATCAGTGACCCTGACACGCATAATAATAATATCGATAAAAAAAACTTAGTGATGCTGCTAGTTGGTCTACATTATTTGTCGTAAAGACAACTGACAGAAAAAGATACTTTAGATCGTTGTTGACATGGAGACGTTTAAGACGCTTCTCAAAAGATCTCCATCAGTTTGCTCATCCTTCTATTTCCTCTGTTAATTTCAGCTCAGCTCCGCTTGCATTCACCTCAGCTACTTTCCACTAACGACTGAAAACAAAACTCCTCACACTATGATATCCTGATTCGACTCCTGCGCCACCACACGACCACTATAATCGCCGATTACCATCGCAACAAAATGCTGTCTCTTCGGCTTGACCTCCCTGGATTTTGACCTGGCATATGACCGCACAAAGCAACCTGGCTATTGCGGACCTAATTTGACATAGCGCCGGTTTATAAGCTGGGCTTCCTGGTATCTTGTGGGCGTTGCGAAATTATCGAAGATTTACATTACAATGCATTTTTATATTACATTACCATCGACGTGCAAACGGTAACGCTAGTGTTTAACGACATCCTATGATTGTGAGGGCCGTTCACGTCGCCCTACACCATTTTCCAGCCTTCGCACTTCAACTAGGAGAGAACACTGGCCCGGGTTGGGAGCGCCTCTGTTTTTGAGTGGCGCTATAGAAATTTTCATTACGATTACGTCGCACTAGGGTCGCTGTATTCGGTGGCCGATTTTATAGTGAAAAGCTCAGTTTAAAATAAATTTTAGACACCTTTCAAACGTATTCGTTGGACTCCATAATAAGCGTCTCTTTAGTTAGGTAAAGAGTACTTAGTAAATTTTGTATATGGATCAATTGCTGCATAGTTACATAACATTGTTTAATTTGCATGGAATCTTTTGTCAGAATATAGAAATCATAGACAGAATAAGATGAACTACCTTATGTTACAAAAATATTGAATATAGTGAAATTGTAAAGCTCTGTTTGACACATTTGATGGTGTCATTCGGATGCTATAAGTTTCTTGTAATCATTGAATTGTATCTTTCCTGTATTGTCGTCAACGGCCTTTGATGTCATAAGACGACGTTAAACGTTGGATTAAATAAAAGGTAACGATTTCGGTTCAGTCGTCTACTAAATCTAAAGATAATCGATTTAAAGCAAAGTAGGTTTGAAGCCTACCTACTAAAGTGCAGAAATCTCTTATTGGTTTGAAGCTATACCGACTTCATTTTGCTTAGCCTCGGCGTGTGAGGTTTGGAAGCGAGTCGTCCTCCTCAACGACTGATCTTCGAAAGTTTAACTGAAATTCATAATGTTTTTTTTGTTCCGGCCGGAAATTGAACCCCGACATTGTGTTTTACAGGCCAGATACTAAACCAACCGCTTAGAAAAAACTGATTTGAAAAAAAACACTATTTCCCTCGCCTGACTTAGTCACTGTTAACACCATGAACCTAGAATCCACTCAAAAATACGCATGATAACCAGTAAACGACCAGTGATGCTTAGCGTGAGATTGTGTCAGTACCAATCCTGGATGATTACGGAGGAGGGCGACACTTGTCATAGGCGTCGTTAAACAAGAACTAAAGACATACAATCTTAGTTACATATTACCCGATTACGCTAGAATATTGTAAAATAAAGTAAAGACGACTCAACGGTCATAGTAGTCACAAGAAACGGTCGGTTTATCAGAGATTAATTTCTGATCTTTACTGCGGGTGGCTCGGTCGCATTATAAACGTGAAGTACAATACAACACACAATACAACACATCACAATACAACTGGGGCGCGGTGGTGTAGGGGTATGTTCGGTGCCTTGCAGCTCGAGGGTTGCGGGTTCGAATCCACCTCAAAGTCTCCGCGTAGGGACCCTGGGCAAGTCCTTCACTCGGCAATTGCTCATGCGCTTCGGCGTGAAACTCCGATTCAGCGTCCGCGCAGTAGTCGGGAGCGCCTCTGAAAGGAAATCTGGTTGGGGCGCTATAACAAGTGTTCAAATACAAAAAAAAGATGTCTTTAAATATGGGATAAGAAAACTAAAGAAGGCTATAAATAGACAACGTCTACTTAGACACCTTTTAAACAGAATCATTAGTCTCTATAATAAACAACCGGTTTCCTTTAATCGGCAGAATCATTCAACACATAATCAACAAACGAAAAGGACTTCTGGTTGCAGTGTTGCCAGTTCCGCGGTTTTCCCGCCCAATTGGGCTAGTTTCAAATTTTAGTTGCGGGAAAAATTCGCTGTCCGAGGGTTGCGGTTTTTGAGCTACTTTCATTCTTGTCCGCTGTACGGAAAACGGTATTGCAAAAGCTGGGAAAAACATTCAGATGCTTGGCGAGCGAAATTTTAGAACTAGGGTGTTTTGCATTGTCACTTTTTGGCGTCGTTCAGATGCATTCAACTTTTGACCTTTACGATGAAACAAGTTACGAAAGTTCAAATAGAAGTAAATAATTACATAAATTCTGATCATTTTCAGCTATTATCATTTTGTTTACGTTATAATTTATATTGGGCTACTTTTGGGCGGATTTTGGGAAGCCTTTGGGCGGGATTTCCGGAAAGTACCTGGCAACACTGTCTGGATGTAACGATAAGAACGAACGTACCAGAAGAACAGAATTCAGACGACCAACAGAAATCTAATGGTCAGCGTAGACTACTTGACTGTAAACCCAGAGGTTGCGGTTCAATTCCCTCAAAGATAGAATGATGATTGTATCAAGATTTCTCTGCTGCGTATGCGAACAAAGGAAGAAGACGAGCAATCATGAGGTGTCAGCGATTTTATTTTCTTAGCCTCAGCAAGCCTCACGTTCGCAATCAGTTACGAAGCTCGGCAACCATTCGCCTTTTCTGGATTGTTTCCGTCGAGAGTCACTGCCGAGTCATCACCCTGCTTTGCTCTTTCGACCGCAGATGGATTTCATAGCGCCCATTCCTTGCCTCAATCTTTGCATATCGATTAATTTATGCAGACAGGATGCCGTCGACGCAGCATTTTAGGAAGCAAAAGTTATCGCTGTGTGTGTGTCCACAGTTTAACGGCAGCTTATGACAACATAGGCCGTTGCCGCCGACAAAGATTAGTTTGGCATATTACAGCTCTCTAACTCTAAGCTATCGCTGTGTGTGTGTGTGTGTGTCCACAGTTTAACGGCAGCTTATGACAACATAGGCCGTTTCCGCCGACAAAGATTAGTTTTTGGCATATTACAGTTCTTTAAGCTATCGCTGACTCAAGACGTTCTTTTATGACTCAAGACGTTCTTTTATGAGGTGTAGTAATATTCGTATAAAGGGTGTGTAGAAAACTGAATTACGACGAATGAGTAACGTGTATTGTTGTTTATCAAACGTGAATCCTGAACACAGAATGATCGACCTGTGTGTGTGTGTCCCATCACAGCCAATGAGTATAGCGGCATTTTGTGGACAAACTAATAAGAGACGCTCACCAAAAGGAGTCCTATGTACAGTGGCGGCGCTACAGCAGGGCAAGCCAGGGCAAATGCCATGGTTAAAAAGCCTTTGCCCTGGTCGTTGTCCTGCCAGAATTTGTGACCTGCCGAGAATTTATTTGGGGCATAAATCGCCCGTGCACTGGTTACTTGTATAACTGCCCTGACTGTGCCCTGGCTACAAAAACTATCTGGCGCCGCCTCTGCCTATGTAGGCATAAACCTACCTCTATTAACAGCGGACCAAGATAGCGCTAGGTAGATGATATAAATGAGCATAGCATCATTTGGACTAACACAAAGGTGATCAATGAACTTGACATATAACCGAGGACAACGGAGATCATTCATTCCTATACCAATCGTCCCCAAATGGCTGGCATCAGGAACTGGTGATGATGATGATGACTTTATCCTCAAAATTCCAAAAAGACCATCTACGGTAACCGTGGTCATTCTGACTACCTGACTGACTCCTGTATACCTTTAAATGGAACCTAACCTGACCTTGAACTTGTCTATCGATTTTGTTTCAAGTGGGTAGCGGGAATCGATCCCGCGTCCATGCTGATCTTCTTGCTATTAGTGCCGGAGTGTTACTATTCACCTAAACACCCTCCCCGAATTGATTGCGGTGATAAGGATTGCTGAAAGTCGCAAAGTATGGCATCTGTGCCCAGTTGTCGGCTCTCACGGTGGGCCAACTGTCTGCCCCAAGTTCTGCATCTATTGAACGCATATTTTCAAACTTTGAAATTGTTTATAATAAGAATCGAAATTGCCTGGACGTTGAAGAATGTGAAGATAGAACATTCGATTTAAATATAACTAGTGATGAACTGGGCAGTCACCTCATTATCAACATATTAACCTATGCTGATTGAGAGAGTGATACTGGCTGACTGACACTTTGATAGCGCTAGTGAATTACAATTGACAAATTGATAACTTTCAGAAGGATACAAGAAAGGAGAACATGATTAGCATTTTTTGTTTTAAGGTCTACTCGTTAAATATTGACTTGCAGTGCCTATTCATCATTTGGAAACATATTGTTATTTTTTTAAAGAATTCTTCAGGGTCCGAATAACTGCAGTCCTTACCGGTTTTTCAACCGTCCTGGCAAAAATATTTTTGGCCATGGCAAATTGCCATCCCTGATCAGACCCAATTATTTTCTAATAGTCTTATCTGTTTGACTTAGACACCTTTAAGACGTGTGCATCCCAAACTACAAATACGCCTACATATACAGTCGCCCGTACAGTTAATAAATAAATTCACGTACATATCTACATATAGGCATAATTATTATATGCATGTACTTGACTTACTGACTTATGGCCTTGGCGATGCTCCCGCACGCATAAGCCGCTCGTTTATGGAAGACCTCCATCCCTCTCTGTTGTATGCCCGGTGCATAGCCTCCTGAACCGTCCAGCCCATTCCTCCACAGTCCTCCCTTATCATATCCATCCATCGTTTTTATGCATGCACACATCCTTGGAATTGGGATGAGGTAAGCGTTTCAGCCGAGAACGCAAATGACACAAGCGACTGAGCACAGCGTACAGACACAGGAAGAGAGTTCCAAAAAGTAGGTCCAGAAACTGGAAAACAATCGTTCACCGAGAAAAGTTCTTGAAGGAAGGTATGACCAGACAAAGACAATCAGATGACCTCATTGAATAATGATAAGTCAGAGGAATAAGAACAGATTTTAAATATTGTGGTTGGCCAGAGTTCAAAGTTTTATAAACTATGAGCCCCAGTTTGAAACGAATTCTTTGCTGAACAGGAAGCCAATGCAAAGATTTAAGCACAGGGGTTATATGTTCATATTTGGATGTATTAGTTATGCACTCTAGCCAAAGAGTTCTGAACCCTCTGCAGCTTCAGTATGTTTGACTGATTGATACCAGTAAGAAGCGAGTTACAATAGTCTAGGCGACTGGAAACCAATGCATTTGCCAAAGATATTCAAAGTATTGCAGACATGAGGACACATAACGCCTAATTCTGTGTATATCACGAATGAACATATAGGATGACTTACAAATACTGTTTACATGGCCAGTGAGAGACATGAGTAGAATACAAAAAGCAACGCCTAAAGGGATTGCGTGCTGGGATCGAAGAAAGACTGAGGAGATGCAAGCTTGACTTACATTAGAGAAATGGAGAGGCGATGAGACTGCATAGAGACATTCAAGCTAGTTTATGGAAGACCTCCATCCCTCTCTGTTGTATGCCCGGTGCACAGCCTCCTGAACCGTCCAATGCATTTTTCCACAGTCCTCCCTTATCATATCCATCCATCGCTTTTATGCATGCACACATCCTTGGAATTGGGATGAGGTTCGGTGGGGTGAGGTGCATCTAGACGTCGCAGAATGACTCTGCAGCGCGACTTAGGCCTAATGAGAGAACAGCAGATGCTACAATGATAAACTTAAATTCCGAAACGACTCGTCCCCCATGGCGTCTTAGCTCCGCCCATGTCATCAACACGCCCCCATTGAAGCTCGAATAGAGACAGTTTGTGGCTCCAATCTCTCTAGATGTGAGCACTAATCTCTCGTTAATCTCTCGTTAATCTCTCGTTAATCTCTCGTTAATCTCTCGTTAATCTCTCGTTAATTGCTCGCGATTGGAGCGAGAAACGGTCCTGTACATGTACATCCTTGTAAGTTTAATATAAACGAGCTGTAATATGCTAAAAACTAATCTTTGTCGGCGGCAACGGCCTATGTTGTCATAAGCTGCCGTTAAACTGTGGATCCAAGTTTAATATTGTCTAACAAAGCGACAAGCGACCTCAAAGGAGAAGCCTCCGAAATTATACGCAAGCAAACAAGTGAAGACTTGGATCGAATGATCTGTAATCAAGAAAGTGAACTGATATACAATTAATGTTTTTAAACACGTCAACGGTTATAGCAGCCATGAGATGCCGTTACACTTTTTGAATAATAATGACAAATGATTCGAGCGCTTTTCTTATACACCCAGTGGCGGCCCCAGCTGCAAAATTTCAGCAGGTCGCATCAGCGTCATGGGAGTTATTCAGCAGGTCGAAGAAATTAATGTTTGAGTTTGACGCATCAAGCAGCATAACTTATATATATATATATATATATATATATATATATATATATATATTCATGTATATATAACGAAGAAAATTATTATTGAACGCTTATAACCCAATTGTTGTAGCATATTCAAATAAATTTAAAAGAATTCAGCATTAAAACATTAAACTTTAGTTACTTTACTAGATTTAGAAGTACTGATGAGCTACTCAGAACATAATGTATAATTATAACGTTGATGCAATTCGTAAATTCTGCCCTATTTCACAAAATCTCCACTCTTGATATCCCAGACCAAATCTATAACTGGCTATAGTTGAATATCATCTTGAACGCTCACACCTCACTATATTCAAAGGTCACTCTTCATCTCTCCTCCCAATCAATGCTAGTATAGTTCAAGGCTCTGTCTTAGGACCTACCAACTTCTCCATTACTGGTTCAGACCTATACACCATTGTCAGCCCCTTAATCTTACGTTCAAATTTGCAGATGACACTTACCTCCTTACTGGATCCTCTCAAGCTCATACTATTCCATCTGAACTGCATTTAATCTCTACCTGGGCTTCTGCTAATAACCTTACCTTAAATAACATCTAAATCTAAAGAAATGATCATTTTCCGCCTCGACACCAATTTAACCCTCCTCCTCGATAACCTAGTATTACCCGAGTTAAAACTTTGAAAATACTGGGTGTCATTCTTCAAGATAATCTCAAACTCAGAGCCCATATCGACCGCCTCACAGCAACTTGCTCCTCCTCTTTTTATGCTGCAGAAAACTAAAAACTCATGGCCTTTCTTCCTCATCCATCCATAATGTAACAAAAGCCACTACCGCTGCTAAACTTCTGCCTCCCCATCCTGGTGGGGTACCCTGGCTTCTGACATAGAGGGTCTGGAAAAACTCCTAAAAAGAGCCAAACGCCTATAGGTTACCTATAGAACAATCCTTTCCAACAGTCTCTGAACTTGCAAATATAGCCGATGCGAAACTCCTTTTCTCCATATTACACAACCCCAAGCATGTACTTCACCAACTCCTACCTCCACTCCGACCCTCTCCTCTCACCAATTAAGACCTAGAGCACATGTACAACCATACTCTCCCACCCAAAGACAACTCTCAATTTGTTCCCAGATCTTTATATAAAAATATTTACTAGTTTTATTTTAAATTTTCTAATTAACTTTAATTATCCAGTATCACTCATGTTAGCATTTCTGCGTTTTTGTCAGATTGTATTTCTCAATAAACGAATATATAAATATATAAACAACTGAAAAGGCATCGACGCGAAGCCATGTAATCGACGACGCCCTATTGTATTTATTTCCACTAATTTTTGACGTAACGGCGGCGGCAAAGACTAGGCCTACATAAGAATTTCAATTTTAGAGTTTGCAACATAGGCTTC
Source organism: Aporrectodea caliginosa (assembly GCA_020284085.1). Taxonomy (NCBI): domain Eukaryota; kingdom Metazoa; phylum Annelida; class Clitellata; order Crassiclitellata; family Lumbricidae; genus Aporrectodea; species Aporrectodea caliginosa. The sequence continues at coordinate 767,200 of JACEVL010000765.1, forward strand.
TGTTGACATAAACGTTGAAATGTCGTTTAGATCTAATAATTGCAATTATAGTGATCCTATGGGACAGATGTTGATGTTTGAAATGAAAAGAAGATATTAAAAATTCCAAAGAATTTTAAGCAGGTCATTAAGCAGGTCGGCAGCTAAATAAGCAGGTCAAATGACCTGCTGCGACCTGCTGTAGCGCCGCCACTGTAATACACCCGATTGGATATATCTGAGAGTACGGATTCGAGCCTTTCTCTCGTATTTCATATCAACTACAGTAAGGGTGCGGTTGGTGCAAACGGCACTGGAGGAACAAAATGACGTTAACAATAAAAACTACTTCTTGATTTGTAGTAAATAATAGGTCATGAACCACAATAACGATCGGGAGGGAATAGAGGTAATGTTTCCAGCCGACATCAATGATCAACAGACTTTGAGGCCATAAAATGTAATTCAACTGTAACAGTTGTACTCCTACCTCTAACACTCAAAACGCACATATATATATATATATATATATATATATATATATACACACACACGCACGATCACCGGAGAGACGTGGTGGAGGGAGGGACGGACGTTGAAGGGAGGGGGAGGTACGGACGGCCGGGACGGACGGCAAGGAAGTACACGGGAGGGAGGGAGGGGAGGGACGGACGGAGAAAGGGAGGACGGACGGAGGGACGGAGGGATGGCCTTCTAGATAGGGAGGGAGGGCAATGGACTGACGGACGGAGGAAAGGAGGGATGGATGGAGGGAGGGAGAAGACACGCACGATCGCTGCGAGAGACGTGGTGGAGGGAGGGACGGACGTTGAAGGAAGGGAAGGAGGTACGGACGGCCGGGACGGACGGCAAGGAAGTACGGGGAGGGAGGAGGGACTGACGGACGGAGAAAGGGAGGGACGGACGGACGGTCGGAGGGAGGGATAGGGAGGAGGGAGGGAGGGAGGGATAGGGAGAGAGGGAGGGAGGGATAGGGATAGGGAGGGAGGGATAGCGAGGGAGGGAGGAGAGGGAGGGAGGAGGGAGGGAGGGGGAGGAAGGGAGGGAGGAGGGAGGGAGGGAGGGAGGGAGGGAGGGAGGGAGGGAGGGAGGGAGGGAGAAGACACGTACGATCGCCGCGAGAGGCGTGGTGGAGGGAGGGACGGATGTTGAAGGGAGGGAAGGAGGTACGGGCGGCCGGGACGGACGGCAGAGAAGGAGGAGGGAAGAAGGGAGGGAGGGAGAGAGGGAAAGTGGAAGGGGAGGGAGAGTGGGAGGGAGCGACGGACGGACGGAGGGACGGACGGACGGACGGACGGAGGGAGGTAGGGAGAGGGAGAAGACTTATGTCAATCATAGCACGAGAAGACGCATCACTTGACATTTTCAAATTGTTTTAGCCGTCTTAGGACGGGCAAACGTCTAATAATAATAATAACAATCAAGTACAGTAAATATATTTGTATCTACTTTTATAAAAAAATACGTAAGGTAGCATTAACCAACTGCCTCTCTCGCCCTATTGTGCTCTCCAAAGCAATACGAATGGTAAGAGCTGCTCAAAACAAATTATTGTTTTGAGCAGCTCTCACCATTCGTGATTTTAGAAGATGTCGCTAAACTGTTGTGATCCTTATTTTACATTTAAATACAAGCACATAGATGTAAGACAATGCAGACGACGCCGAGCCTGGTTGTAAGAAGATGTCGCGAAAACATTTGAAAATGTTATGCACTAGTTAGATACCTTTAAAATGGTTCCACCGACGCTATATATAAATTCACTGCGTATGTTTTTTCAATTTTCTCCACCGCTTCAGAAAGCGAGTGGTAATCGCTAAAACATTGATTCGCTTTATTAAGACAAGGATTAAAAACCTAAAGAAAAGGATTTCTAAAACAATAATTAGATGGAGTGTGGTATTGTACGGATCCGAAATATTGACCACCAGAAAGGAAGACATTGGAGAATTTGGAGATGTGGGTCTGGTGCAGGATGGAAATGGTAAGCTGGACCGAACATAAAACTAACGGAAAGGTGATATATACATACGGCGTTCAAAATTATAGAACGTTTGTGGCTACCATCAGAGAGAGAGAGACAGAGACAGAGGAAGTGGATTAGTCACATACTGAGAGGTAATTCCCTACTGAGAACTATCATGGAGAGGAAAATGGAGCAAAGGAGAGCAATAGGAAGACCTAGACGGATGCTGCTAGACAGGGTGATGGTGGATGGATACAGCAAACTGAAGGAGAAAGCCCAGCACCGATAGGAGTTGCATCTCTGTTCGTGCGAACATTCCCAAGAGCAGAGAACTTGAAGCAGTTTTATACCATAGAACTGTTTAAGACAGTTTTTCTATCGACGTCAAAGCCTTTGTTGCCATAAAGCTTCGTTAAACTCAGAGAATGCAATCGCTAATTGAAGTACTACGGATAATAACTAAAATTTGTGCTACGATAATGCTAATTAGACTAGAGGATTGTCATTATACTATAAGACAGGATAATAATTTATGTAGATCGACGTATAATTAAACACCTTTAAATTTGTGTTAAATATTGCTATATAAAAGTCAACCGAGTCAAGTAGTATGAATGAGTCCTTCGCTAGTTAGAACAGTGCTTACCAATCTTTTTTGGCCACGGAACCCTTTTGATCTGAACATTCTTTTTCGGAACCTGACGTAAAGAAAACTTATTAATGACTTGTATGCATTGTGTCTGCAAAGCAGACCATTAAGTAGATATAATTTGATAAAAGTAATCGGGTATGTACAGTTTTAATACCCCCAATATAGATCAGAAATTATTTTAAGTTTGCCTACGGAACTCTTGTCTCCACCTCAGAGTCTGATTTTTTTTATTTAGGAATACATTCAAACAACACTTACCCAATTCCTTCACGCAACTTTTGTCTTCCCCTCACAGACCTAGAGTTCTGCGGAGCACACTTTGGCAAACGCTTAGTCAGATTTAGTATAAGAAGCTTATTTAGAATTACAAAAAATATCCCAATAATTAATGTTGCGACGTTTCAACTTTTTCAATCATGTTTTTAAAAGTCTGACAGTTTTTTAATACACAAAATGATAGCATGTATGACTTATATATAGGGTCAAGCGAATGCGTTATTAAGGTATTTAACGTGAAGCATTATTCATGGTCACATTTTTTTCATGTTATGACTTTGTTAATGATTCACGGTTCTTCAATTAATCAAAGTACCATAACTAATGTAAGTTTGAATTTTTTCTCTAACTGAGTCCTGGATTTCCCTGATACACCGTATGGTGCAGTGGGACACGGAATTCATCATAGCAGCAGTTTCTCATCCACAGTTGAAACTCAGTTGGATTGAAAACCCGCAATTGAAAGTCAGATGCTCCATGCCTATCCAGAAAGCAATAGAGAACGTTTAATAATAATATTCTTTATTGAAACAATTCGGTAAACAAACCACAACCGGTTACAGTGTACAGTTATGCAGTTGAAACAATTCACAAGAACACAAATGACAGGAGACATAAATCTTAACTACTAACAGAACAGACAGCCTGCAATACACGTGCAAGATGAAAGCGACATGCACTACTTCTGCTCACAGTGACAATTCTGTGACATCCAATTCGTCCTGTAACAGTGATAACTTTTTCGACGATTTAGCAACTATGCAGGAAGAGGATCCTCATTTGAAGTATCTTGATGATACGTCACGTGAGGAAGAAATGCTGGAAGATCATCCAGAATCAAGTTTGTGTTTCTGTGGTTCAACAAAACCATCCAGTTGAGATACTGTTTAGTATAATGCAGCATCAATTCTCACCAAGAAGAGGGATGGCTTATCCAATGAAACTTTTGAACAATTGTTCTTACTCACAGTTATCAAGAAGGTTACAATATTACAGAATTTTAAGCTTTCTCGATAATTACATGTAACTGACAATGATAATAGCAAAATATTGTTTAAATAGTCATGTGGTATTTACAATAGTCCGAATCTGTTTACTATTTAACTATGTGCTTCTGCATATGTCTTTAGTCTTACAGTGGGTCCCTATTATATACAGTAACAAATGTGCGCATCCGATTTGAGTTCCTCCTCTTGGACCAGTCTTGGTGTCCAAATCTCAGTTGAGCCTTGCCCCTAATGTCTCTCTGACTTAATGTGTTAACCTCTATCTGCAACCTCGCTTCTTTGCTGCGCTCTGCAGACCGATTGGACTTGGACCGCTCTGGCCCATCGTGGGGCGTTTGCTGCTGTGGGTACCTCCCGCTTGGAACGACCTTCCCCCTCTACTACGGACTAAGCTAATGTCTGGCATCTCCTTATCGTATAGTCGTTCCCTGAAGGCGTTTCTTTTTCCCTGAGGCTTCTGCACTGAGAGCGACTCTGAATGGTTCTTACGGCGAGAGGCGCTATATAAATATCCAAAAACGATACGATAAGAATGTAGATGTTTGTAATTAATGTTTGGTCACATTTGGTGCTTAAAATATCGATAATGTCAAAACGAATGTGACTGGCGTACAGGTTAATTCTTGCTCGTCTGCAGGTTAGTTCTTATTGCATTTTTGTAACAGGGCGCACGTCTAGTCTTAGCTCTAGAGATGTATTGCGTCCGAATGAAACCGGTGATTATTAATAAGGTCGTATACAATTGTTTTAAAGGTGTCTAAATATGCTTCAAACTAAATTTGTATTTTAAAGGTCACTTCGCTGTCAACAACGTTGCAGGTAGCAGAACATAATTATTTACCGACATTGTTGGCTAACAAAATAGTTGACCACAGACTTATAAAGTGTCTTTACAACGTAGAAAAATACTACTTCACAATGTTTAAGATAATATCTGGGACTATTATTACAGTAATAATAGTCCCAGATAATATTGTGTGAAGCCTGTCGCTTAATGAAATGTTGTGGCTGCTAGGGACGTTGACGTCGCCCTCCTCTTTCTCCAGACTTGGCATTGGCACTACCAGAGTACGGGTAGCTATAGAAGATGTAGGGTAGATTCTTCCAACGACGCTGTCATAACAAAGATGATTAGCGTCTCCCTCCTATTTTATCCTGCTTCAGACTGGCACCACAAGAAAGTGGCAGTGGTGGCGTTAACTCATGGAGGTGTCAGCGTATTATGGGTTCATCAGCACCCAGTTTTCAATCGATTTCAATTTTAAAACGTGTTCCACGACACAAATCTCTTGGTCCAATAATGACAGACTAATCTCAAATTTATTTGTTTATTCTAAAGTTTAATTTCGTCATATGATACCAAAGGTCATTAAAAATACACAGTAAGGAAAGTTTAAATAATGTTTGATAAGAGCATTTTAAGGGTTTTCAAGCAAAAAAAGGAAAGAAAGAACGGGATTAATTGTGTGTAATTTCTGTTTAAAAACGCTGCGTCAAGACATAATTGTTTAACGACGTCGTCCTGCTCTTCACTCAGGCATCGAACTGACAACTCCACAGCATAGCCATAGAGTATTTGCATTCAGCTGTTTAACGACATCTTTTGGCTATTGTGGCCTTTGACGTCTTTGACCAAATTGATTGAATTTAAGACAAGAATTATGTCGAAGATAGTCTGTGATAAAGAGCTTCAAAAGGTCACTAAAATAAATATTCAAATACACATTTCACTGGCCGGGGAAGGGAAAGGGAAGGGAAAGGGAAGGGGAAAAGGAAGGGAAAGGGGAAGGGGAAGGGGAAGGGGAAGGGAAGGGGAAGGGAAGGGAAGGGAAGGAAGGGGAAGGGGAAGGGAAAGGAAGAAGGAACAGGGGAGGGGAAGGGGAGGAAGGGGAGAAAGAGAAGGAGGATGAGTATGAGGAGGAGAATGAGGGAGGAGGAGGAGGAAGAGGAGGATTTGGAGGAGGAGGAAGAAGAAGAAGAAGAAGAAGAAGTAGAAGAAGAAGAAGAAGAAGAAGAAGAAGAAGAAGAAGAAGAAGAAGAAGAAGAAGAAGAAGAAGAAGAAGAAGAAGAAGAAGAAGAAGAAGAAGAAGAAGAAGAAGAAGAAGAAGAAGAAGAAGAAGAAGAAGAAGAAGAAGAAGAAGAAGAAGAAGAAGAAGAAGAAGAAGAAGAAGAAGAAGAAGAAGAAGAAGAAGAAGAAGAAGAAGAAGAAGAAGAAGAAGAAGAAGAAGAAGAAGAAGAAGAAGAAGAAGAAGAAGAAGAAGAGAAGAAGAAGAAGAAGAAGAAGAAGAAGAAGAAGAAGAAGAAGAAGAAGAAGAAGAAGAAGAAGAAGAAGAAGAAGAAGAAGAAGAAGAAGAAGAAGAAGAAGAAGAAGAAGAAGAAGAAGAAGAAGAAGAAGAAGAAGAACGTAGGTGATTAAGTAATTAGGAGCTATTTAACCCTCTTTTATTATTATTATTATTATTATTATTATTATTTATTTATTTATTTATTTTAACTAACATCGATAACTCCACCGTTGCCATTAAACACTGGTCTCTATTACTTTACAGGTCAACCATTGATTTTCAAATCGCAGCATAATTGTTTAACGACATCTTGACTGTCTTGAGGGTCAATGACGTCGCCCTCCTCCAATTTCCAGAGTTCCGACTGGCATTACCCGGAACTAACATAACTGCTGGGAGTAGCGGAGTTTATAGCGAAAAGCCGAGTTTGAAATCTACTTAGACACCTTTTAAACGCCATCATTTGACTCCATAATAAAAGTCACTCTTACAAAAAAAATGAGCTGTAATGTACCAAAAATAATCTTTGTCGGCGGAAACGGCCTATCTTGTCATAAGCTGCCGTTAAACTGTGAATCCAAGATTCCAATGCATCTTCCGTAGGCGTAGGCTGTCGAAGCCACTATAGACACTAGAAACTAAAACTAAAGATGATCGATTGAAAGCAACTTATGTTTAGAGGCTACTTACTAGAAATAAAACCAGCAATCCTTTAAGCTCCCCTGAGCGGCAGCCACGCCCATGAAACGTTACCGACTTCATTTTGCTTAGCCTCGGCATATGAGGGTCGATGGCCAGTCATCCTCCTCAGTGCCTGATCTTCTTAGCGACAACGTTTTCTAAATTGTTAAACTCAGTCAACCGTTTAGGAAAAAAATTATCTTTAAAAGAAACAAACTTTACTCAGTTCGACTGATTTTGTCTCTAAATAAACAAAATGAACCTAGAATCCATTCAAATATGCGCGTGCAAACCTAAGACCGACCTGCAACGCTTAGATTGAGATGGGGCCAGCCCCAATCCTGGACAATGGAGGAGGGCGACGCTAGTCATTTTCGCTAAGAGACGGCGTCGTTAAACAAAAACAACACACATTACAATCTTACTAATAATTATGTCACTCACTTACGATATAATATTGTAAGATAAAGGAGGATTTCGACACCTTTAAAACGATTTCTTAAAGCCTTATAATAATCATAATTTTCGTTTTCGTGACGATCTCTTCCAGGCTATGAGTGTTTATAGCAGCCACAAGATGTCGCTGAATATTTAATACTAAAACTAAAGCGAACTATTAATAGATAACGTCTACTTAGACACCTTTAAAGCGGAGATATCAGTCTCTATAATGACCATCAGTTTGTTCAATCATAAGTTTCCTTTCTCTTATTCTCGTTTCTGATTAGATGATGACGTATTTAAAGGTCCGTCAGAAACTTTAAATACGTCAACATCCTATCAGAAACGGAATCAAAGACGAGAATAGAGAAAGAAATCTTATGAGAACATTACAATAAAATGAACTGAAATACACCAACAACTTAAAGACGTCAACAGCCTTTGTAGCTATAGGATGTCGTTAAATATTGGATTAATAATAATAATCGGGAGTCTAATGAGCTGTAATATGCCAAAAACTAATCTTTGTCGGCGGAAACGGCCTATGTTGTCATAAGCTGCCGTTAAACTGAGTATCCAATCCAATCCAATCGGGAGAATTCTTCCACAACAATAAAAACAAATCAGATGCACAAACAGTGAAATCAAATAGTCTTGTCATCAGAATGTGAAGCTACTTCTTTGCAAGCTGATTTGATTGATTATACGAAAAGCATAAAAGAAACTGAAGCTCAAGATAGAACTATGATATGTAGGCCCTACTTATTTTCGTGTTAAAGACGTCAACGGCCATAGTAGCCGTATATAGGATGTCGTTAAACTTTTGGAATAAATAAAACATCAATTGGATTGAATGATACATAACACAGGTCAGTTAGGATTGAATAACACAGGTCAGTTGAACTTATACCTACATGTTTCACCCAAGGTTGAGACAGGATATGGTCTGTCTGGTGATTTGAAATTCCTGCTTTCTAGGCGAGTACATGTAGCCTAGAAAGCAGGAATTTCAAATCACCAGACAGACCATAGCAATTGTGAGTGAAGGGCTGGCTCAAAGTGCCTTCTACAGACAGCTTTATGTACATGTAATAGAACACGTCGTTAGTTTTGACATCATAAACACCTCTATATAATAGTTTCCAATGAGGTTATAAATTTTAAAAACCAACTGCGTTATCTCAGTTGGATAAATACTCTACCTCTTTACGGTGATTTGAAACTGTGGTGAACTGTGGCTTTATGAAGTCGAATTATTTTATCAGACTTAATTTTCCGCAAATAAATTTGGTATTTGAAAGAAAAAAAACAACGATAACGACCTCTAATGAGATAAAACATCGAAGAAGAAGGAAAGTCAGACACCAAGAAACTCCAGAAATGTTGTCATCATCCTGTGAAGCTACTTCTTTTCAAGCTGGTCTGACTGAATATATCGAAAACATAAAATAAACTGAAGGTATCGATGAAGGTATAGACGGTAACGATGTATCTGAGTCTGGTGAGGATGTGAGAAATTACTCTTGAAATTCCTCTGTTTAAAACATTTCTGTAGATGTCAACGGCCTCAGTTGCCATAAGATGTCGTTCAACTCTCGATTCTTCCTTCTTCCTTCTATTGCATACACTTTCGAGGAGGGTGTTGCTAATCGTCTTTTTTATGACAAAAAATACTAACTTAGGCCACTGAAACCCGTAAACTCATTCACCTAAAGCTCTCTCCTCTTCAAGAACTCTACCCCCACTCAACTGACCATCTACCCTCCAACTCTCGACACCCACCTTAACAGCTACTCTGACCCCTCTGATCCTCTGAAAACGGACTCGGACCTCCTTCGGGACTCTCTTCTGGACAACCCTTCTGACTAGACTGGTGCCCTGCGCTTGCTTTCGAGTGGCGCTTTAGAAGCTTGGAGACTACGATTACGATACGATTACCTCTTCTAAAACTTGATTTTTGGTTCAACGCCATAATTATCAGCATTTTCGCGCAATTTGCAGATAAATTGCCAAAAAATCAGGGCTGTGCCATACGAACCGGATGAACAGATTGTGCAAGACATTTCCTCTTGACGTCAACAGCCTTTCTTGCCACAAGAAATCGTTAATTAATTTTTTATTAATTACAACAAAAACCAACCTCCAGCGCGGTTCCTTACACACCTTTTTAAAACTTTAATATTTTTTCTATAAATGACACTAACATAAATTTTGTCGCACTGTAAGCTTCTGGGTGTTCCTTACTAACGACACTGTGTCATAGCAACGATGATTTTCGTCGCCCTCCTATTTTCTCCAGGTTCGGTACTGGCACTGTAAGAGTACGAGCAGTGGTGGGTTCTGGATGGATCCTGAGTTTAACGACAGGTTATAAAAACAATGGCCGTTGCCGCCGACATAAATTATTTTCGGCACATCTTATATTTTGTATTGCAGGCTGTCTGTTCTGTTAGTAGTTAAGATTTAAATTGCATAACATGTAAATGTACAGCGCAGTGCGTTTTTCAGGCGCTTCAATAAAGAAAAGATTATTATTATTATTATTATTATTATTATTATTATTATTATTATTATTATTATTATTATTATTATTATTATTATTATTATTATTATTATTATTATTATTATTATTATTATTATTATTATTATTATTATTATTATTAATACTTTACTTGGGTGAGCTCAAATCTAGTGGTAATGATGTTTGACTGCAAACCCAGAGGTCTGGGTTCAAACTCCTGAAAGGCAGCATTTTATTTTCTGTTCCACGTGCTCCCTGGGCGACAAAAATAAGAAGAGGAGCAGATATGAGTATGATGTGTTAGCGACTTTGCTTTCTTAGCGTTTGAGGGTGAATGGCCAGACCTCCACCTTTGTGCACGCCATAACATTCGACAGTGTACACGGTCGTAAAAACTCATTATAGCCGAGTTGGCCAAATGGCGCATGCGGAGAAGAAATCTCAAACCAGTTTTATGCCATGGCTCAGTTTTGAACCCCGATTGACACTCCAGCACTCTACCCTGAACATTATCGAACACCCCCAGTCTCCCACCTCAGTAAACTCTGCAGTTCAATGGGTCGGAGGGGGACGATCACAATCTTAATCACAATGTACCTGATAGCGGTGTGACTATCAGTTTTGTTGTTGTTACCAATAAACGAATATAATAATAATCAGACGTGGGGCAAAAACTGGACACCCGTGATCACACGCCGAGGTTGGGTAAGTGAAGTCGTTAGTATAGGTGTCTACCTCTCGAGTAGCTTAGCGCCCAGGTTTCTTTTTTTCTGGTGTCATTCATGTTGAAAATAAACATCATCCGTGCCACTGCGTTAATATTCGGTAGATGGCGACACCACAATTACAAATTGAAGGTCAGTTCTGTGACACACGTTCGCCAGATGGCGTAACATTTGCTATAATATTATAGAAGACAGTGGCTGTTAGGTCTTCCTCTTCGTCCACTTCCATCCATCATCAGAGGTATACGAGGCAGATAATCTGTCGACTGATTAGGATGTCCCGCGTAAAGCAATACTCGGGAGTCGGGACCCAATATTGAGATTCCCACTAAGCCACTGCATTAGAACAGGCTACTATGCATATTCAAAATAACGATACGACACTCAATAAATTGTCAACTGGTAGATCTTTACGTTACTGTGTAAATTAAAATGTAACAAGACGGTATAAAAAAAATATAAAAAAAGAAACACCGACTTAAGTCCCACAGGGCCAGTTACCTTTGAGACACTACATTTAGGTTATTTTTGTCTAAAATATCTGTGTACTGGCTTGTGTAAATACAAATGAATATTATGTTTAAGATGTAGGCTACATATAGGCGGAGTCACGCGCGTGTTTGGGGAAGTGGGAAACAAATTTGACTAGAGGGGTGGGAACAACTAGGGGGCGTGACACCGTCTGGTGTAAATTGGTGTAAATAAAATGCACTATATATACACCACACAGCCATAAATATGCTACGTGCTGTTCATGTTTCGCAATCGATCTATGTATATAATACTATGTCTTTAGATACATTCGCCTATATTATATGTGTGTGTATATACATAAACTTTTATGCATGTAGTATGCCAAACTACACTTCTTGTTAATAAATGGTGTGTATCTAAACCAACTGAAAAACACTCTGACACTTAGCCTGAATATCTGATAGAAATGTTTTAATTTGTTAGCATAGATGATTGCTGTTTCACCATACATTGATACTAAATAAAACTGAGACTCAAATATGCAAGCTACTTGAACAATATATAGAAAAATCACGAAAGCTACATGCATACATTGGATAGTATAAATGTTAAATGTGCATGCTGTTTGTAATATTGCCAATGTACAATGTTTGATATGACGTCAGCGGCCGATGTTGTCATGAGATGTCATTAAACTGATGATTAAACAAACAAATCACTTATAACTTACATTTTTATGTGTTTAACAGGTGATAATTGTTCCAACGGCTTTTTGTAAATATGCTGTTAAACCACATAATAATATACTATATATGTGGTTTAACCATTACGGTTAAACTGTGGATTTCCATGTGTTACGTTCACTGTTTCCACCAATAATTACTCGTCATTATAATCTGCGACCCCGGCCTCATGATTTCACTCTGCCGGATAGGGATGATCGAAATTTTATACCTAGAGTACTTTATGGTGTATTGGCTAAATAATAATTTTCTTTAGTAATAGGTCTCAGTCACTAATACATTCCTAACCCTCTTATCTATTTGACTATATATTATTTTTTGTCTAATCGATATCTAAACTGTTGATTTTGTAATCTTGTTGCGTTTGTGTCAACGAGTTTTTTTAAATAAAGGAATAGTAGTAGTAGTAGATTCATATATGTCTGTTTTATTGTACATAATGATTTCTTGTAATTTTGGAATTTTTGTGATTTTGTTATTTAACACTATTAGATTGTTCTTATCCGATGTACCCGCAGTGCGTTTGCAGGCGGTTCAATAAAGCACGTACTTACTTACTAAATTATGAATACAGCATGCTGCGTTTTAATTCTTCATGTTTGCAAAATTATAGTTCTGAGCGGAAATTATATTCAAGATAACGAATTGTAAGACGTCACATCTTTGTGTGACGTCACAATCGGTCGTATACGTCTTCTGAAGACGCCGTAATTGATTAAGATGAAGTTCTAGTGTGGGTTATAACAGGCGCAAACCGGGTCGTTTCGACTTTAAAATAATTTCAATTACATCCTGCGATTCGCTTAATATCATTTTCGTCTCACTGTTGTTGTGTTTAAAATTTCAGGTAAATACTGATAGTTTTGACCGAGTTATGACACTTTTGGTTGTGTTCTACTTTTCATCCGGACACAGTGTAGTATAGGAATGCTGAGGACTGTTGAAAACAGTTTTCAATCGACGTCAAAGTCTTTGTTGCCATTAAGTTCCGTTAAACTCAAGGAACACAATCGCTAATTAAAGTACTACGTCTATTACTAAAATTTGTGCTACGATAATGCTGATGGGCGGATTTTTGTTATAATATAATCCATAGAGCGACGTCTAATTAGACACCTTTAAAACGTGGTCAAACAGTGCTATATAAACATCATTCGCTTCATGTAGCACGAATATGTCGTCTGTGTTTACAAAGAACAATGCTTACAAATCTTTATTGGCCACGGAACTATGTTGATCTTAACATTGTTTAGAGGAACCCGACGTAAATAAACATAATTATTAAGTACTAGAAGATTATTTAGATTTAAAGTTGCGACGTTTAAACTTTTTCAATTATGTTTTTAACGACCCGAGTTTCTAGAATACACCAAATGGTAGAGTATGGATGGACCCTCGGTTTAACGACAGCTTATGACAACATAGGCCGTTGCCGTCGACAAAGATTAGTTTGGAATACTACAGCCTTAGTTTCAACAAAAATAAAAATATGACCTGTATATATACACAGTGTCAAGCAAAATGCGTTATTAAGGTATTTAACGTCAAGCATTATTCGTGGTATCGTTTTTCCTGTTATAACTTTGTTAATGATGCACGGTTATGCAATTAATTAAAGGGCCATAACTGATGAAAGTTTGGATTATTTTTCTAAATGAGTCCTGGATTTCCCTGATACACTGTATGGTGCAGTGGGACACGGAATTCCTCATTGCAGCAGTTTCTCATCCACAGTTGAAACTCAGTTGGATTGAAAACCCGCAATTGAAAGTCAGATGATCCATGCCTCTCCAGAAAGCAATAGAGAACGTTTAATAATAATATTCTTTATTGAAACAATCCGGTTGACAAACCGCGACCGGTTACAGTGTACAGTTATGCAATTGAAACAATTCACGTGAACACAAATGTGACGCCAGGGTCAAAAGACTCAAAACCCGTCACATGTCGGTTTCTGACCTTTTTATTCAGTCATATTCTACCATTAATCTGCTTCAAAATACTTTTTACTGAATGAAAATGTCTTTTTTTCTAACTGAAGTTATGTGCGTTTGATTATGTCATTGGTATAGAGTGAAAAAATCGAATAAAAAGTTTCGGAATATTCATGTCATTTAAGTCTTCAGCAACCATTCCTTGATTACTCTGCAAATGTGCTGTGCAATAAAGGGCTTTATTCTGTGTCGAATAAAACAAACGGCATCAAAATCGGATGACTACTTTGCAAGTTATGGCAAATTCACAGGCAACTGCTGAATTGAAGCATATTCTACATTGTCGACCCCTCTCGCCTATTTCAGCTTCTAGCTTAGTATCTAGGGAGCGACAAGCGACGGTTTTACCCCCCTGGCGTCACAAATGACAGAAGACATAAATCTTAACTACTAACAGAACAGACAGCCTGCAATACACGTGCAAGATGAAAGCGACACTAGTTCTTATCACAGTGACAATTCTGTGACATCCAATTCGTCCTGTAACAGTGATCACTTTTTCGATGATTTATCACCTTCCCAGTATGAGGATATTCATTTGAAATATCTGAATGATACGTCACGTGAGGAAGAAATGCTGGACGATCATCAGATTCTGTGGTTCAACACAACCATCCCATACAGTGCTCCAGTTGAAATACTGTTTAGTAATGCAGCATCAATTCTCACCAAGAAAAGGAATGGCTTATCCAATGAAACTTTGGAACAGTTGTTCTTACTCAAAGCGAACAAGAACTACAAACTGAAGGTTACTACATTACACAATTGCAAGCTTTCTCAATAATTATATGTAACTGAGACCAGTGTTACTTCAGTTATGGTTTTTCAGTTACAGTTACAGTTAAAGTTATCTAATTTATGATTTTTCAGTTAAAGTTATAGTTACAGTTAACTGAAATCAGATGTTTCAGTTAAAAGTTATTTTTTTTATTTTTCAGTTACAGTTTAAGTTATTTCTCTTTATTTTTCAGTTATAGCATCAGTTATTTTTTTCACAAGTCATGACTAATGACACACTGACCACAAGTATTCTGAACAGTTACCAGAAATATTTACACAGCAAATCAACGTATTGTCGGTTTACTTTAAAGAAAACACGACGTTCCAGATTAACACTTGCTCTGTTCTGACAATTAGTGTACCACACTCGTTGTTTTCAGCATCCTTGAAAGCAACAGTGCGACACAACATCGACTTTTTTGTCCATCGACTTTTTGTCGTCTGCGGCTTCATAAACAAAATGTTCCCACACGCCACTTTCTACTTTTCGACCACTACTTGGCTTAAACATTATTCTCGTAGTTGTGGATTGTTTTACGAATTTACGGTTTAGCGCCAACGACAACATTACGAAAGGAAAAGGAACCGGAAGTGAAATGAATATAGAAAACTGAAAAGTAACCAGAAGTGACTAGCATAGAAGACTGAAAAGGAACCAGAAGTGAAACTAGCATAGAAAACTGAAAAGAAACTAAAGTGAAATGAGTATAGAAAACTGACCGTAGACTAGAGTAGGATTACCATTCAAAAAGTAAGTAAGAAAAACACTTATGTTTTATTTTTCAGTTAACTTTTGTTATTTTTCAGTTATACAGTTTTCGTTTTTCAGTTACTATTACAGTTTCAGTTATTCAGTATTTTTCAGTTTCAGTTACAGTTACAGTTAACTGACCACTATTTTTCAGTTATTTTGCTATTTCAGTTACAGTTACAGTTAATAGAAATAACACTGACTGAGACTGATAATAGTTAAATAGTTTTTAAATAGTCATTTGATATTTGTAAACATGTGTGTTAGTTGCTTACTATTCTATATACTAGGTGCTTCTGCACTTGTCTTTAGTCTTACATTGCTACCTGTAAATGTGCACGTCCAATATGATATCCACCTCTTGATGTCAAAATCTCAGTTGAGCCTTGCCCCTAATATCTCTCTGACTCAATGTGTTAACCTCTATCTGCAACCTCGCTTCTTTTGCTGCGCACTGCAGACCTACTGGATCTTTTTGTCCCTCGGACTAGGACCGCTCTGGCCCACAGTGGGGCATTTGCTTATGTGGGAAGTGGGAACCTCCGCTAGGAACGACCTTCTCACTCTACTATGGACTAAGCTAATGTCTGGGCTCTCCTTATCGTATAGTCGTTCACTGAAGTCGCTTCTCTTTCCATGAGGCTTCTTCACTGAGAGCGAATCTGAATGGTTCTTACTGAGAGAGGCGCTATATAAATATCCAAAAACGATACCATAAGAATGTAGATGTTTGTAATTACTGTTTGGTCACATTTGGTGCTTAAAATATAGATAATGTCAAAACGAATGTGACTGACGTACAGGTTAATTCTTGCTCGTCTGCAGATAAGTTCTTAATGCATCTTGTAGCACGGTGGGTCTAGTCTTAGCAGTTCTAGTAGCATTGCATCCGAACGAAAACGGTTACTATTAATAAGGTCGTATAGAATTGTTTTAAAGGTGTCTAAATATGTTTCAAACTAAATTTGTATTTTAAAGGTCACTTCGTTGTTAACAACGTTGCAGGTAGCAGAACATATTTACCGACATTGTTAGCTAACAAAATCGTTGACGACAGACTTATTAAGACTTAAAAAGTGTCTTTACAACGTAGAAAAAAACTACTTCCCAATGTTTAAGATAATATTGTGTCAAGCCTGTCGCGAAAAACGTTTATTGTCAGGATACTTTTATACTTTTTAATTGTGTTTATAAGATGCCTGTACACCAAAGTACGATTAGCAATTGGTTAATAAAGAATATACTTACTTACTTACTTACTTAATGAAATGTTGTGGCTGCTAGGGCCGTTGTCGTCGCCCTCCTCCTTTCTCCAGAGTTGGCATTGGCACTACCAGCGTGCGGATAGCTATGGAAGAGGTAGGGTAGGTTCTTCCAACGACGCTGTGTCATAACAAAGATGATTAGCGTCGCCCTCCTATTTTATCCTGCTTCAGACTGGTACCACCAGAAAGTGGCAGTGATGGCGTTAACTCATGGAAGTGTCAGCGCACTATGGGTTCATCAGCACAAAGGTTTTTTAATCGATTTCAGTTTAAAACCGTGTTCCACGACACAAATGCCTTGGTACAATAATGACAGACAAATCACAAATTTATTTATTTATTCCAAAGTTTAATTTCGTCATAATATATGATACCAAAGGTAATTAAAAAATACACAGTAAGGAAAGTTTAAATAATGTTTGATAAGAGCATTTTAAGGGTGTTCAAGCAAAAAAGGAAAGAAAGAACGGGATTAATTGTGTGTTATTTCTGTTTAACAACACTGCGTCATGACATAATTGATTAAGGACGTCGTTTTTCACTTCACTCAGGCATCGAACTGACAACACCACAGCAGAGAGTATTTGCATTCAACTGTTTAGGGCATTTTGTACCCCAGTATCTTCTCTGCACAGTCGTTCCTCCCTTCGGTCCTCGGCCCGTGGTTACTTGGTTGTCCCGCGGGTGCGTACTTCTACGGCTTAGTCTAGGAGTGTCGCTATTGTTGGTCCCAATAGCTGGAACCAGTTACCTCAGTCCCTCAGGACTGACCTTTTTCTATTTCTTTTGACCAGTTCCCCAAGCGCCTGAAAACCTCCCTTTACCAGTGAAGAGACTGGCCCTGGTCGGGAGCGCCTCTGTTTTTGAGTGGCGCTATATAAATGCTTGATTACGATTACGATTACGATTACGACATCTTTTGGCTGTTGTGGCCTTTGACGTCTTTGACCAAATCGATTGAATTTAAGACAAGAATAATATCGAAGATAGTCTGTGATAAAGAGCTTCAAAAGGTCACTAAAATAAATATTCAAATACACATTTCACTGGCCGGGAAAGGGGAAGGGAAGGGGAAGAGGAGAAAGAAGAAGGAGGAGGAGGATGAAGAAGAAGAAGAAGAAGAAGAAGAAGAAGAAGAAGAAGAAGAAGAAGAAGAAGAAGAAGAAGAAGAAGAAGAAGAAGAAGAAGAAGAAGAAGAAGAAGAAGAAGAAGAAGAAGAAGAAGAAGAAGAAGAAGAAGAAGAAGAAGAAGAAGAAGAAGAAGAAGAAGAAGAAGAAGAAGAAGAAGAAGAAGAAGAAGAAGAAGAAGAAGAAGAAGAAGAAGAAGAAGAAGAAGAAGAAGAAGAAGAAGAAGAAGAAGAAGAAGAAGAAGAAGAAGAAGAAGAAGAAGAAGAAGAAGAAGAAGAAGAAGAAGAAGAAGAAGAAGAAGAAGAAGAAGAAGAAGAAGAAGAAGAAGAAGAAGAAGAAGAAGAAGAAGAAGAAGAATAGAACGTAGTTGATTACGTTAGATTTTTATTGCTGACTATTTTAAATATTGCGCTTCAATTCCTTACTTGATCGAGTCAACGACGATGTTGCCAAGAGATGTCGTTAAACTGAAGAATAAATGAACCAATAGTTAGCCTTAAATCTCCAACAATGTTGTCTGTGTTGTGGTTGGACCAGTCCAAAGCCTGGATAAAAGGCATCCACCGTAGCTTCTCCTCTGCCTCCTACCATCCATTGTTCTTTGTAAATCATATGACATCTCTGGACAATCGCTCTGACTGGACGCTCCTGAATAAGCTGGGGCCCTGCACTTAACTTCATGTAGCGCTTTTAAGTAATTATGGCGCGTTGATAACATCTGGCGTAGAGTGCGAGAGGTAGCGAGTTCGAGCCCCGTTAGGGCGGATATGCTTTGTAGGCTGCTATTAGCGCCGTGTATTGCAGGCTGTCTGTTCTGTTAGTAGTTAACTAGTTAAGATTGTTTCAATTGCATAACATGTAAATGTACAGCGCAGTGCGTTTGTCAGGCGCTCAATTAAAGAAAAGATATTATTTATTATTATTATTATTATTTAGCCCTCTTTATTATGACACTACTCAACTAAATCGATAACTTTAGAGCTGCCATTAAACACTGGAAACTATTACTTTACAGGTCAACCATTGATTTTCAAATCGCAGCATAACTGTTTAACGACATCTCGACAGTCTTGAGGGTCAATAACGTCGCCCTCCTCCAGTTTCCAGAGTTCGGACTGGCATTACCCGGAACTAGCTTCACTGCTGGGAGTAGCGGAGTTTATAGCGAAAAGCCGAGTTTGAAATCTACTTAGACACCTTTTAAACGTCATCATTGTACTCTATAATAAAAGTCACCCTTGCAAAGATTCGAATTTATCTGTCCATACGGTAACTTGCTGTTACACTAGGATGTCAATGCCACTAGACACTAGAAACTAAAACTAAAGATATTCGATTGAAAGCAACTAATATTTTCAGAGGCTACTTACTAGAAATAAGCAATCCTTTAAGCTCCTCTGAGCGGCAGCCATGACCATGAAGAGTTACCGCCTTTATTTTGCTTAGCCTCGGCATATGAGGGTCGATGGCCAGTCATCCTCCTAAGTATCTGATCTTCTTAGCGACAACGTTTTCTCAATTGATAAATTCAGTCAACCGCTTAGCAAAAACTTTATCTGAAAAAGAAACAAAATTTATTCTTTTCGACTGATTTTGTCTCTAAATAAACATCATGAACCTAGAATCCATTCAAATATGCGCGTGCAAACCTATGACCAACCTGCAACGCTTAGATTGAGATGGGGCCAGCCCCAAGCCCGGACAATGGAGGAGGGCGACGCTAGTCATTTACGCAAAGAGACGGCGTCGTTAAACAAAAACAACACCTTTAACAATCTTACTAATAATTATATCATTCACTTACGATATAATAATGTAAGATAAAGGAGGATTTCGACACCTTTAAAACGATTTCTTCAAGCCTTATAATAATATTATAATTTTGCTTTCGTGACGATCTCTTCCAGTCAATGAGTGTTCGTAGCAGCCACAAGATGTCGCTGAATATTATATACTAAAACTAATGCGAACTATTAATAGACAACGTCTACTTAGACACCTTTAAAGCTGAATCATCAGTCTCTTTAATAACCATAAGTTTAGTTTAATCGGGAGATTCTACGGTAACAATAAAGACAAATCAGAAGCACAAACAGGGAAATCACAAAGGCTTGTCATCAGACTGTGAAGCAACTTCATTGCAAGCTGATTTGACTGAATATAATTATATATAAAAGAAACTGAAGCTCAATTTAAAAATATGGAAGGTACCGATAGATATGATTCTGATGTGGATGGGAGATATTTCTCTTATAATTCTTCTGACACTTGCGGAAATGCTTGTATCACGCAGGAAAAGTACTTTGAATGGCACTTCGAGTCATTAGCAAGAAGATCCCAATCACTGGAAAACCGGTCGGGTCAGATGACAAATACAAGAAGATTGACAAAGGAGGCATTAGACACCTTTAAAACGGTTTCATCAAGCCTTATAATAATCATTATTTTGGTTTGTCGCTCAATAACCTCCATTTCTAGCTCATCAAGGTGATGTAAAAATTGCTCAATAAGTGAAAGAAGCATGACATTTGGCATATGGATACAACATACCATGAGGAAAACTTTCGAATAGGCCTATAGGGTCATCACAGATTTTTTTCTCCGGGCCTCAGTGGCAGCCATTTTCCAAAATGATCGACCAAAATAGAGAATTTTTAATATCTTAGCATATAGTTCACTTAGAATCGTGATTTTTGGTGTCTAAACATTGGCTAACATATATTTAGTGGCGAGGATTCCAATAGAACTTATTGCAAACGCTTATCTACACGATATTTGCAGCCAGGGACCATTTCGGGGAAGGAGGGGATTCCCCAGTTTGAAGATCAACATAAATAGGTCGCACTGAAAGTAAATTTTTAATAGTAAAATCTTCTTTCTTTTCATTACATTTTTATCTTAGTAAAATTATTGTGAAATGTCCGGTTTTTACATTCAAGTAGGGTATGGCTTATATTTTCCGATAACTGACATCTTGAACACAGGTCAGTTGGACTTATATGTTTCGATCAGCAATTAGACAGGATATGGTCTGTCCAGTGAATTGAATTGCCTAGTGATCTGAATTACTTTTAATTCAAATTTCAAATTGAAAGTTTATTTATATCTATATATATAGAAAATTTAATTTTCTAAGCCAGTCCATGTACTTGATGTGTGTGAAAACAAGGGCTTGCATACTCTTACAGAAATCCCTTAAGATTTGGTGCTTTTGCCATTTGTTAATAATATATTTTTTAATTCAAGAATAAATTTAATTCAAATTCAAATAATCAGAAGAATTGATTTCAGCCATCAATGGGGCTTCTTTTACAAGCGTTTCTGTCATCTCAAACCCAGACAGCCCTATATGTGAATCGGAATCCAAGCTATTATAATCTGGCTATGTGGCGTATACATCCGCGTATAATATTTACAGCGATTTTATTACTTTCAGACGATGTCACGCTCCTTAATTGTTCCTATCCGTCTTGTAAAATTTCACCCACTTCCCCTTACAAGCGAGAGGAGTGGCCACTCTGGACGTTCGAAGACTCCGCCTCTGTACAACTTAAACACGATATTCATTTGTATTTACACAATCCAGTCAACATGATAGATCACTAGACAAAATAACCTATTAGTGTTTCAAAGTAACAGGCACTAAGGGGCTCAAGTTGTTGGGTTGTTTAAACCGTCTTGTTACACCTTCAATTTCACTGCAACCTAAAGATCTACTAGGTGAATGTTGAAATAAAAGTGAGACTCATGTATTTTAGCCACTTGAACAATGTAAAGATAAATTATGATAGCTATCTGTATAATTAAATGTGCATGCCCTTTGTAAAATATACAACGTACCATGTTTGATATGACGTCAGCGGCCGATGTTGCCATTAACCCTCTATGGAGCCTATTTTAATTGTTTAATTTCATTGAAAAATCCAAACTAGCAACATAACATTGGTATATAATTACGGGAAAATTGAAATTTTATGAAAACAATTATTTAGGCCTAATTTGGCCCAAAATATGTAAATTGCAAAAAAATGCAAAAATAGTGAAAATAGTGCAAAAACAAATTTCCGGTCAATAATTTCAGCAAAACGAATTTACGTTTCACATTTGTAATGTAAAATAATGCAAAGGAATGCATCCACAATTCTAGCAAACATAAATGGAAACAATTAACAATCAATCGCAAAAACTCGTTGATGTTTTTTAATCAGAAAGAACATCGATGAGGAATGGAAGTCTGGAAGTCAGACACACAAGAAAGTTTTGTCATCAACCTGTGAAGATACTCGTTTGACCTAATATACCGACAAAAGAAAAGAAACTGAAGGTCTAAATGAAGATATATACGGTAACGATGTATCTGAGTCTGTTGAGGATGTGATAAATTTCTCTTCTAATTCCTCTGTTCAAAATATTTCTGTAGATGTCAACGACCTCAGTTGCCATAAGATGTCGTTAAACTTTCGATTCTTCCTTCTATTGTATACACTTTCGAGGAGGGCGACGCTAATCGTCTTTGCACTGATCTAAGTGAAATATAGAAGGTAGCGATGCATCTGAGTCTGTTGAGGATGTGAGGCTAACTAACTTAGAGCAACTAAACTACAACACCTCTTTTTGAACTTGTGTAGTGCCTTTTTAATGACTAGCTGTGAGGTAACTTTAACTCCGCCACTGTTTGCTTTCTGACAGTGCCAGTCCCAAGCCTGGATAAAAGGAGGAGGGCGACGCTAATGGTCTTTGTTACCACACAGCTAGTCGTTAAAAAGGAAACACAACAACTAACAAAGACCATTAGCGTCGCCCTCCTCCTTTATCTAGGCTTGGGACTGGCACCGTCAGAAAACGAACTTTTTGAACTTGATTTTTGGTCCAACGCTATAATTATCATCTTTGACACCTTTTAATGGTGTCGTTCGGAAGCTATAAGTCTAGTTTTCATTGAATTGTATATATTTCTGTGTTGTCATCAACAGCCTTTGATGTCATAAGACGACGTCAAATTTTGGAATAGGCTAATAAAAAGAAACTCCGCCACTGCTCGTACTCTGGCTTTGCCAGTCCCAAGCCTCTCTCATTATGTGACCAATCAACTTCCTCTGTGATTCTCTGATATTAGCCATAAGAGGTCTCTTTTCTTGCACGCCATGTACATCGCCTCTTCGTTTGTTTTGTGCCTAGTACAACTGACCTTTTCAATCCAGAGCCAGACCCACGTCTCCAAAGCTTCCGATCTTAATATGATGTCTTCCTTTCTCGTTTTCTATATCACTGTTTTAGCCATTCTTTTATTTAGGTTTTTATTCCTTGACATAGCCTAAATTAAATGCAGTCATGCAATAATTAATGACACATCACATAATCGAAAAACCCACAGGATTTACATGCTTAGGCCTATATACATCGTTGGTTGAAAGGTTATAAAGGTGTCTAACTAGTGCATAATTGTTTCGAAAGTTTTGGTGACATCTTGTGACATCCAGCAGAGCCAGCGTCGTCAGCCTTGCCTTAGATGTGTGCTTGTATTTTAATTGTAAAATAGGAAGTTTAACGACATCTTTTGGCATCAAAAGCTGTTGATGCCGATAGCATAATATTTGTTTTCAGCATTTCTCACCATTCGTATTTCACTACAGAGATCATAATAATGAAGCGAGAGACGTAATTGGCTACATTTTCTGTGTTATTTTAATTATAGAATTTGCCACACTTTGAGAATCTGTAAATATTACAAATTAATCTGAGAATCTGTAAATATTACAAATCTATTTATGAATACATTTTTATTTTCTTATATCCATTTATGGAATTCAACTAAAGCTAGCAGTTCTTCTTTAGAATAGATATTAGGTCAAGGAGTTCGATGGCTCTGTAAGGATGGTATTTTTTAAATGCCGATGAAACTCCATTTTCAAACCTTGAACCATCTGTAAACGTACATGCATAATCTTGATATTTTAATTTATTAATTCTAATGACAAATATTAATTTTAATAAATAAAAAATAGCAAAATCCCTCTTTTTACTCATTTGCTATCTAAAAGTTTTTGCTTAGAATATGGCTTAAAATATTCCCTCAAAGGCCTCCCGCTCCTTCCCTCCCGCGAAGCCCACCACACGGTCGAGCAGTATTGGATCATACCAACCGTTATCGCGCTTACCACATCAAATAAATTGTTCCTCGAGAGCCCGTTGCGACCTCAGGATCCGAAGCACGTAAAAGAACTGTCTTGCTTTTATGGTCAAATGGATGTGGAACCCCAATTTCTCAGTAAACTCAACGCCCAGAAAATACAGAGGAGGCATGAATATAGATGATGATGATGATGATGATGGCATAAGTAAGTAAGTAAGTATATCCTTTATTGAGAAGCACTAGCAAACGCACAGCACTGTACATGGCAAGATTAATACATTCAAACAAATAAACAAAAATTTATATACACAACCAAAGAATTGAATGAGAGGCTTTATTGTTCATCAGGGGAACATAGAGGAAGAAGAGCTAGGGCTAGTCATAGGGGAAAATGAAGGATTTTAATAGCCAGATCTAGGGAAAACATGGTTTTAACATATTTTAAGAAATAGCAAAACATAGACGATGGCCGGTCCATTTGAATAATTATAGGGTATTTCGATGGAAGGCAACTCCGCCTATGTGCATATCGCATATGTGCATAATTCGGTTGCGTGAAAAACCAACAGACCCGTAATGCATTGCTCTGTGTATATCAACGCTGGTTAATAGTGCGTTCTCTTTAAAAACGCTGCGTCATGATAAAAAAAAGACCAGCTTCGTCACCCTCCTCATTACTCAAGACGTCAAACTGTAGGTTGCAAAAACTCAGTGGCAATGTTAAAACGCAGTTGTATTTAGATCGTGTTCAACGAGGCTGTGTCATAACAAACATGAATTATAGCGTTGCCCTTCTCCTTTATCCAGCTTTAGACACCTTTAAATCCTTTCTTTCAGATGCCATATATTTGTAATTTTCGTTCAATCGTTAGGTAATTGGTACGTATTTGAGTATAATTGGTTGCATATAGTTTCTGTTTAAAGACACTGTATCATAAGAAAGACAATCCTCTGTATCCAGGCTTGGACTCAATGATCTGGCACTGCCAGAGTATATGCAATGACGCAATTGCTTATTCTTCAGTGAGGCGACATCTTATGGAAACATCTTGCATCATACATTAGCAAATGCCGAATTGATTAATTTCTTTTTTATTCCAGTGGTTTAATGACAGAACGACATCAAAGCCCGTTGACAACAATTTTAAATCATTATAACGGATATTAAATGACGGATAAGATATAGTCGAAAATCTAGGAGGGTGGTATCCACCCCCCCTGGTACCTCGGGTATATTGGGTATAACTTTTGAACGGTGTGAGATATCATCTCACATTTTACCTTAAAACGTGTGTAAATGAACCCCCTACAGCTGCCTAAAAGGTCAAAGTTTTATTCCATACTGAAAACGTTTGAGATGAAAAAAAAAAAAAACCTAGGGGTGGCAACCACCCCCTTGGTAGCCCGAGGGTTAACGTCGTCTTATGACGACATCATAGGCCGCTGACGACAATTATACAGAAAATACACAATTCAATAAGTACAAGAACCTTAGAGCGTCCGAGCAACACTACTAAATGTGTTTCAATAGATTCAATAGTAATTGCTTTCATTTATTTAACCATAGTTTAACGTCGTCTTATGACATCAATGGCCGCTGACGACAATACGAAAAATATACAATACAATCAGTACCATAAACTTATAGCATCCGAACAACCAGTGTGATTCTCCTTAAAGATTTTATTTTAGTTATAGTTATAGTTATAGTTAATGGTTTTTATTTTAGTTATAGTTATAGTTATAGTTAGTATTATTTTTTAGTTATAGTTATATAGTTATAGTTAATGAATTTTTATTTTAGTTAATTTTAGTTACTACTTAGTTACAATAATTAAGGCTATAAGCAAAATTGTGCGTATTAACACCCTGTTTCACAATTTGTTCAGAGCTTTGAAAGTCTTTGAAGCATGGGTGCATTCATCTTCAGAATACACGAGTTTCCAAAGTAACTGACAAATTGAATAATAAAAATATCGCAATTTTTCGTTCTCATTTATGCCGTATCGTTCATATTGCACTTCCTATTTTTATTTTTGTATTAACGAAAATAAAGATGAATTTTCGTTATTGTTATTTTCGTTATAGTTATAGTTATAGTTAATGATATTTTTTTTTTAGTTATAGTTATAGTTATCGTTAACGAAATAATTTTATTTTCGTTAACGAACATTTTCGTTATCGTTATCGTTAACGAGAATCACACTGCGAACAACACCATTAATGTGTCAAACGGAGCTTTACAATTTCACTAATATTCAATATTTTTGCAACATAAAGTAGTTCATCTCATACTGTCTGTGATTATTATGTACTGCCAAATTTCATTAACTAACAAAGCATACATGTATTATAATTTTATAAGATATTCTCTTAAAATGTTCATGCATCTAACAAAAACACTATAATAAAAAAATATTCATTAACCAAAGAAGTATACACTATACATGTATTATAATTGTTTAACGAACTCTTTTAAACTGTTAATATCTAACACAGATAATAAAAATTCCATTAACCAATAAAGCATACATGTATTATAATTGTTAAAAGTACTTTTTTACAATAATTGCTTTCCTGATGTAACTGCCGATTATTATAAGGTTTTGAAAACGTTTAAAAGGTGTCTGTATAATTATGTCAAACTAATTTTGCTCTTTAGATCTACGTTAGTTGTGCAGACGTATACTTGTTTACAGTTAGGCCCTACTGTATTTTCGGAAACGTTTGCTTACAGAATCATTTTCGTCAAATTATGATGATTTATTGAAAGTGTCTATACAACGGAGAAATTAGTATAGTATTGTGCAATATTTAGAGACATACATGTAGGCCTACTGTATGATGCGAGGACAACCTACGTGTTTTTTTTATTCCCAGCGCTTAATGAAATCTTGTGGCTGCCGGGGCTGTTCACGTCGCCCTCCTTCGTTCTCCAGGCTTGTGACTGGCACTACCAGATTACGGGTAGCGACGGAAGGAGGTAGGTAGATTCTTCCAACGACGCTGTGTCATAACGAAAAATGATTAGCGTTGCCCTCCTAATTTATCCTAGCTTCGGACTGGCACCACCCGAAAGCGGCAGTGCCGGTGTCACAAAATAGAGTATCCCCCATGCATGAGTATCCCCTTAGCGAAATGGAGTATTCGGTTTAGTTTGCATTTTGGCGGTTTCTAAGTGTATTCAGTGGTACTGTTTGGATTTATTTTACACATAAAATATTTTAAGTTACGTATCTTTAGTTTGTACGTCGACCTGAAATTAATTTACTTCGTTTTTGGTGATTTTGACTGAATATTCGTCTTGGCTTTCGTGACGCGTATGGCGATGGGGGATAGAATGGTTTATCCCACCGGATACTCTAAACCGGTTTATTCCATCCGGGGGAATAAATTCGTACATCCCCTCGGATAGTCTTAGGACGCATAGGCCTACTGTATTTCGTGATACCGGCGTTAACTCGTAGACGTTGCACCGTATCATGGATTCGATGTGAAGAAGCCTTAGATTTGAAAGATTTCTTAACCACACGTTTTTTAAAATCATTATTAAATTTAAGCCGTACTCCAAAACACAAATCTCTTGCTTGATGATATTCAACTAACATAAAATTTGTGCAATCAAGAAATTTAAATAGCGTCCGATGAATGCGTATTAAGGCCGGGTGTCCAAGTAAAAAAAGGAATATAGAGCGAAATCAATTGTGTTTCAACGTTGTGCCAAAACATAAATCATTAGCGTCGTCACCCTCCCCTTTATTCCGGCCTCGACTGGCACCATCAAAGTATAAAGTAGTTATTTCCAGTGTTTAACGACATCTTGTGACCGCTGTGGCCTTTGACGTCTTCAATAAAACGTTATTGAATTTTCAGATAATTTTGGAGATCGTTCATGATGAAAAAGTTCATGATTATCCAGGGCACTAAAATAAATGTTCAAATGCATAGCTAAAAGCTAAACTCAGGTGCGCAAAAATGTAGTGGCTATGGTGCTTGACGCTGTGTTATAAAAAAGAGGATTAGCGTCCCCCTCCTACTTTATCAAAGCTTCGGACTGACACCATCCGAATGCGGCAGTGCAGGCGTTAAGTCGTAGATTTGTCACCGTATTATTGGCTCATTGTAAGGGAACCTGAGGCTCGAAAGATTTCATATCCTCACAGTTTTTTATAACGTTTTTTATTTTCAACCGTATACCATAACACGAACCTGTTGCACAAACATGACATGATCACACAAATATTTTTTTTTAATTCCATGGTTTAACGTCATCGTATGACATCTATGGCCGTTGACGACAATTCAAAATTATGTACAATGCAGTTGAAACAAAAATTATTGATAGAGTTAAAGACATCTAAACAGTACTTTACAATGTCACTAATATTCATCGTTTAGCAGCATAATATTAAAATACAGATACTAATGTCAATGTTACTTGCATAAGATAATATAGTGTAAGATGGTCTTTCAGGAAAATTATACACTGTTTTGCAGCAATTATCACACATAAAATTTTTTTAATGTAAAATGAAAAGATTCCTTATAAACAGCAATAATGTACACCAGATTTCCAATCCAGCTATTCAATGATATAACAGCATTGGTTTCAAGTTTACAAAACCTGTAATTATGAAGTTTACAACACCTGAAATTATGATATGAAATTTATATTTTAATTTTTAATTTTCAAACATTTTTTTTTCATTCAATGCAACCAGACATCATAATTAAAATACATGCATAGGCATACATTGAAAAAGACAGCTAGCCATTTTTTTTTTTTATTCCGTGGTTTAACGTCATCGTATGACATCTATGGCCGTTGACGACAATTCAAAATTATGTACAATACAGTTAAGACAAAATTGATAGAGTTAAAGACATCTAAACAGTACTTTACAATGTCACTAATATTCATCGTTTAGCAGCATATAATATTATAATTCAGATACTAATGTCAATGTTACTTGCATAAGATAATATAGTGTAAGATGGTCTTTCAGGAAAATTATACACTGTTTTGCAGTAATTATCACACATAAATTTTTTTAATGTAAAATGAAAAGATTCCTTATAAACAGCAATAATGTACACCAGATTTCCAATCCAGCTATTCAATGATATAACAGCATTGGTTTCAAGTTTACAAAACCTGTAATTATGAAGTTTACAACACCTGAAATTATGATATGAAATTTATATTTTAATTTTTAATTTTCAAACATTTTTTGTTCATTCAATGCAACCAGACATCATAATTAAAATACATGCATAGGCATACATTGAAAAAGACAGCTCCCCACCACACGTTAAAGACACAAATATTTATGCGATAAACAAAATTTAAATAGCCTCATTCTAAAGCGTATTAAGGGTGTCCAAGTAAAATAGAAATATGGAGCGGAATTTAGTTCAATTTACTGTGTGTAGTTTTTGTTTAACAACGCTGTGCCAAAGATAAATCATTAGCGCCGTCACCTTCCCCTTTATTCTGGCGTCGAATTTGGCACCAGTATAAGTATGAAGTAATTTTATTTCAGCGTTTAACGACATCTTGTGACTGCTGTGGCCTTTGACGTCTTTGATAAAAAAAATACGTAAGCGGAACCCCAATAGGGCCTACTACATTCACGCCCGTCGCGTTATTGGCTAAAGCCTGTCACGTGAACTTGCTGTCTTCTCTTGGAATTTTGAAATGGCGCACATCTTGAGGGTAGGTTAGGGTCAGGTTAGCATTCGTGAGGGTCGTTTAGGGTAAGATTAGGCGTCGTGGGAGTCGGTTATGGTCAGGTTATACGTCTTGAGGAGGTTCGGTTAGGGTCAGGGTTAGGGTTAGTGTCGTCATTAGAAAGCACGGTGAACAACCTTCCACCGCATTCGGGAATGTTTTTCGGTCACGTACACAAAATAATGTGACATGCATTGACCAACTGCGAAGAGGGCGTTATTCTAATCTCAGGTATAATAGGCTCACTTCGGGCGTGACTGTATCCTCGACCTAAAAAATATTGTATTTCAGACAATCATAATGTTGGAGATCGTTCATGATGAAAAAGTTCAGAATTACTAAGGGCGCTAAATAAATGTTCAAATACATTACTTAACCTGGGTGAGTGGCTATGATGCTTGACTGCAAACCCAAGGGTCGGGGTTAAAATCCCTCAAAGGCAGAAGATGCATCAATTTCTTTCTGTTCCACGTGCTCCCAAAGTAAGAGAAATAAGAAGAGGAGCAGATAATGAGTATGATGTGTTAGCGACTTCGCTTTCTTAGCCTCGACATTTGAGGGTGAATGGCCAGTCCTCTACCTCTCCCACGCCGTATCATTCGACAATGTACAGTCAGTGTACTCATTCTAGCCGAATTGGCCAAAGGGCGCACGCAGAGCAGAAGTCTCGAACCAGTTTTATGCCATGGCTCAGTTTTGAACCCTGACCTCTCGAATGACAGTCCAGCCCTCAGTCCTATCTATCCATACTATCTTCTGCAGCATTGAGCACTATCCACCATTGCAAACTCATCAGTTGAATAGGGCTGAGGGAAAGATCATACTTGGGAGACAACTGGACACCCATGCTCATACGCCGAGGTTGAGGAACTGAAGTCGCTAGTACATGTGCCTACCTCTCGTGTGACTTAATGGACTCTTTCTAGGTTACCATTATTTCTTTCTGGTGTAATTCGTGTTGAAAAGAAACATCATCTAAGCCACAGCGTCAATAATCGGGAGATGGCGGCACCACAATTACATTGGAGTTCAGTTATGTTACAGGCATTCGCCAGTCGGCGCCACATTCCCTATATAGTAAACAGTGTGTTTAACTCCGCCACTGTTCGTACTCTCGCAGTGCCAGTCCAAAGCCTTGCTCAAGGAGGAGGGCGATGCAAATTATCTTTATTATCCCTCGGTGTCGTTAAACTGAATCCGCTACTCAAGGGTTTGCAAACGAAAGATGTAGCTTATAGTAGGATGGGGGTAACTATCTTTAATTCGTGAGTTGTTCGAATATGACTGGTTTGCCCCATGATCTTTTCTTTAGTACCGCAGAATTCTTTCAATTCTATCAGAGAGATTTATATGAGCAAGTTCATTAGCAGGCTTTACTTAAAACCCTCAGCAGTAAAAATCCAACCAAATCACCTTCCTCCTGTACAGTGGCGTAAATCACGGGGGGGGCACAGAAGGCGGCTGTCCCCAAAGTTTTGACTGGGCTTATCTGTACCCCCAAACATGCAAAAATCAGGCCCTCGAAAAAATCGTCCCCCAAAAGTTATGTACAGATTTTCGCCTCTGCTTTTGTAATGGTGAGTCTTAAATTTAGATCTGAATATGATACGGATGAATCTGCAAATCTCACCGAGGTGGCTTTTGAATTCCATAGTTTTGAACCAGCCATAGAGAGCGCTTGAGAGCTCAACGTTATTGGTAGGATAAGACACCTTTAAAACGTTATCATCCGCTGCTATATAGCTATGATGTTCGAAACGTTGACACATTAAAATGGCATAGCGAAATCATTAGTGTAAGCTATAAGGCCGACGTCAATGCATCTGACACCATGTACGATTGTACGTGCTGACTTCACCCTTCGCCAGGCTTGGGTCTTGCACTGCTAGAGCAAGTACATTGACGAAGATCAGGAAATTGATGATCATATACCGGTTGACTGAAGCATTTTAAAGGTGTCTGTGGTAGACCAGTTTTGCCAAATCGCCCGTAACTCTTGTAGAGCCAGTAACATACACGGAAAAAGGTGGAGGGAAGCATTGATCATCATCACAGCATCGTTTAACATTAAGTAACCAACCTATCTTGAATTCATCTAAGACATCCGGAGATTTAGACAATGCAGCGTGTAAGTAGTAATAGTTTCAGTTGAACGACACTGAATAATAAAAAAATCATTAAAGGACTGGCGTTACCTGACATTAGCGACACTGCAGGCTGTGGCAAATTTATATTGAAAGCTGAGTTTCAAATCTACGTAGACACCTTTTTAAAGCATTCATTGCACTCTAATAAATGTGAATGTCGCAAGAATTATAACTTATTTTTATTCCACGCCGCTAGACACTAGAAACTAAAACTAAAGATAATCAATTTTAAAAGAGCAGCCATTCCTCTAGGGACAGTTACTGGTATGAATCGTTACCGCCTACATTTTTCTTAGCCTCGGCGTATGGGGGTCGTTGGCCAGTCATCCTCCTCAACGCCTGATCTTCCCAGCGACAGCGTTCTCTGACCACTCTCAATTGATGGTTGTTTACTCTTGAATCGCAACTATTGCCGAAATTCGACAAGTTTTTTGCGAGAATTTGAACTTCTGACATTCTATACTGATTGAAATAGAAAAAATTATTTCCTTCGACTAACTAGGTCTCTGTTAACATCATGAACCTACATATAGAATCCTCTCAAAAATGCACATGCTAACCAGTGAATGACATGCAACGCTTACACTGAGATTGTGCTAGGCCCAATCCTTTAAAATGGAGGAGGGTTTCGCTAGAGTCTTCTTCGCTATGAGACGGCGTCGTTACACAAAAACTAGATACATGCAATCATAGAAATGTATCACTCAGTTACGATTTAACCCTCGGGCTACCAAGGGGGGGGTGGTTGCCACTCCCCCCTTAGTTTTTTGTCTGTAGCGTATTCATTTGTCTTCACACAGATTACGCGTATTATTATTTATTTTGATCACTTCTGGTATTCATAAGACAAAGATGTTGGTATGCAAATGAAGCCCTACATTCCCTCTAAAGAATGGTATCTTTGTGTCTCTTCCAGGAAGATAAATGAATACGCTACAGACAAAAAACTAAGGGGGAGTGCTTCCATTCAGCCATTTTCACGCATGTTACGCGTATTATTATTTATTTTGAGCACTTCCGGTTGTCTCAGGTCAACTCAGTAACCATAGAAATGTAGCCCCACATTCCCCTCTATAGAATGGTATAATTTGTTTCTCTTAATATTAAATGACGGATAAGATATAGTCGAAAATCTAGGGGGTGGGGTGGTATCCACCCCCCTGATGCCTCGGGTATATTGGGTATAACT
This sequence comes from Aporrectodea caliginosa, assembly GCA_020284085.1. Classification (NCBI taxonomy): domain Eukaryota; kingdom Metazoa; phylum Annelida; class Clitellata; order Crassiclitellata; family Lumbricidae; genus Aporrectodea; species Aporrectodea caliginosa. The sequence continues at coordinate 800,088 of JACEVL010000765.1, forward strand.
TTTGAACGGTATGAGATATCATCTCACATTTTACCTCAAAACGTGTGTAAATGAACCCCCTACAGCTACCTAAAAGGTCAAATTTTTATTCCATACGGAAAAAGTTTGAGATGAAAAAAATCTAGGGGGTGGCCTCGGGCTACCAAGGGGGTGGCAACCCCCCCCCTTGGTAGCCCGAGGGTTAACTAGCGAATAAAGTGAAACGCTTAGATTCAGATTGTGCCAGTCCCAATATTGGATAACGAAGGAGGGAGACACCAGTCATCTTCGCTATGAGACGGCGTCGTTAAACAAAAACTATGCACACACACAATCTTTGTATTATATCACTAACTTTAATGATTACGAAAATAAACCGACGGTTATTATGGAGTCCAACGAATACGTTTGAAAGGTGTCTAAACTTTATTTTAACTGAGCTTTTCACTATAAACTTTGCCACTGAATACAGCGACGCTAGTGCCACGCAATCGTAATCGTAATAGTAATCGAGTATTGTAAAATAAATTGTGTCATCCTGTTCTTCGAATGGGGGCGATGAGAAAGAACGTCCATGAAAAGGAGAAATCAGGTACAAAACAGTAACATTTACTAGTCATGTCAACAGCATGTGAAACTGCTTTGGCTAAATAATTATAACGAAGCATAACCGCGGGGCGCGGTAAGTAAGTAAGTAAGTATATTCTTTATTGAACCAGTTGCAATCCGCATTCTGGTGTACATACATCATTATATAATAAACAATAAACAATCAATAGTCAACATGAATAAAGCATTCTAACTATAAAAGTTTTTTTCATATTATGATTAGCTAAAGGTAAAACAAAGTCATGTGACCGGGGTCGAAGGGAATAGGCCAACAGCTTTTTTGGAGGGAGAAACCTATGGAGAACATGGCCCGGGTTTGCCAGGACCGCCGAAAACAAGCAGGTGTCGGCTTTAAGGCATAGTTCTTCAAAGGTTGGGCTATCACTTGGGAGGTATCGCTGACGGATCAATCTGTTCATTACAGACTGGAGCATTCCCTTCTCCCTTTGGTGGTGTAGGGAGTATGTTCGGTGCCTTGCGGCCGGAGGGTTGCGGGTTCGAATCCACCTCAAGTCGCCGCGTAGGGACCCTGGGCAAGTCCTTCACTCGCAATTGCTCATGCGCTTCGGCGTGAAACTCCGATTCAGTGTCCGCGCTGTAGTCGGGAGCGCCTCTGAGTAGAAATCTTGAAGGGCGCTATAACAAGTGCTCATACATACATACATACATACATACATACATACATACATACATACATACATACATACATACATACATACATACATACATACATACATACATACATACATACATGCATAACAAGAACTGAAGGCACAGATGAAGAAATAGAAGGTAGCTATAGATATGATTCTGATGTGGATGTGAGAAATTTCTCCTATAATTCCTCTGATAATTGCCGAAATGCTAATGTCACGCAGGAAAAGTACTTTGAATCGTACTTTCGGTCATTGGCAAGAAGAAGATCCCAATCACTGGAAACCCGGTCAAGGACAAGTTGATTAATGCAAAGAATAGAAAGAGATTGATAAAGGAGGACTTCGACACCTTTAAAACGGTTAAATCAACAGCTAATAATAATCGTCAGTTTCGTTTTGATTCCAGATTTGGCAAAGCCATAGTTTGTGTTGAACAAAGTTGACTCATATGCGCAACCACCACCAGTGGGACGGTCTCACCCAACTTTTGAAAATTTTGAGGTAAACAAGAGCCCAAAATGCACCCCATTTGGTATCAAATGCTCAAAATTGCGTCGGCTTATGACGCTCCCTCTTGCCCCCTAGTCGTTAGAGGCTTCTTGCCTTCCGCGCTCGCAATTCCCCTACTCAGACATTCTAGTAGGTCCCCCCAACTTCTAGACCGTGGTTGTACCCCTGGTTGACGTCATTCTGTGCGGGAGATGTTGGGGAATGGCTACAGCTAAGCCAAATGTTGTTTTATTTTGGTGGTCCTGTTTTATTGTCATTTTCCTTGATTTTGACGTTGTTGACTTTCAAATGACCTTGGGTTAATTTCAAGGCCAAAAGTCAAAATCATTGAAGAACTGCCGTAACTCAGAATCATCCATGCAGATAAAGCAAAATTTGGCCGAGCTATTGCCAATTTTCTCTTGATTTTGACCTTTTGATCTTGAAGTGACCTTGGGTTATGGTAGCCTTCTAGTTCTAAGTCTTCTCTGATGCAGCCCTTATTGGTCCGATCAAACAGTTAAGAGAATCACCCGAATAGAATAACATTTAGCTGAGTTGTGGCCTATTCTCTTGATGTCGACCTTTTGACCTTGATTTTTGGTGTTTTCAATAAAATGTTTAGCAATTTCAAAGGGATTATTCTAACATTAATTAGTAGATCCTGACGGATCTTTATTCCAAATGTGAAGCTTTTATCCGCCAGGTAACGATAACCTTGAAATACAGAGCTAAGCCATCTCACTTGTAAAGGAAACAGCTGTCGAATATCGACTGACGAGCCTTTGACATGTGCACAACCGGCGATCTAGTTGAACACCTTAAAATCGTGTCAAAGAGTCACTATATAATCGTCGACGATGTTCAAACGTATCAATATTCCATCACGGTTAATTGCCATCAATGGCGAAGAATGTATTCGAAAAATGTGGCCAGTTGGTTTACAGGCCACCAATTTAACCCCTTGATCATCGTGCGTGGAAAGACAACTTTATAACATGTTTATCAAACCCGATAATATTCGTCAATTCGTTTGAATACCATCATTTTTTTGTCAAAACCACCGTCAACTGTGCTAATTTATGTGGTTAAACAGTAAATATCAGTGACAATGCAAAGTACTGTTTTAACGCATTTAAACGGTGTCCCTCAGACGTTATAAATTCATTTCACTGCGACGTATATGATTCTAAATGATCGTCAACGCTGTATGAAGACGTTAAACCTTGGAATATAAAATCAAAGAAGACAGAAACACTTTTCCGTTGAAACTGTACTAAATTTCTTTAAAACTTTTGGACTGAAGTCACCAATTGGTTATAACCTCTACCACTTCTTTGTACTTATCTGGTGCCCGTCCGAAGTCTGATTAAAAGAGGAGGGCCACGCTGATCATCTTCGTTTTGACGCATCCATAAACAAACACTTTACTTCCACAACAGGTCAAAAGTTTTAAAAATCCGACCATAATTATCAGGGCAAAGCCGACGTAAACCGCCGTTGAAACTACATGATGTCGCTAAACACACTAATATACCAATGTCATATTGCATAATTCTTAGACACCTTTAAAACGATTATTTCTACAACTAAATAGTTAATAAATCATGACTATCCGTAAGAACTCCACCACTGTTCGCTTTCTGACAGTGCCAGTCCCAAGCCTGGATAAAGGAGGAGGGCGACGCTAATGGTCTTTGTTACCACACAGCTAGTCGTTAAAAGATAACACACACACTATCCGTAAGATATCTCTTATTTGTAAAAATTGTTCGTTAAACTCTTGATGACCAAGCACCCATTTGTTAGTTAATGTGTATATTTAGCAAATATATTGAGTCGTTGAGTACTGTACACATGTTTTTAAAAGTAGGTCTACTTCCTGACAAGACCAAACATTATTGTGTCGATAAAGGCACATAAATTGTCTGATATCAAGCACGCTGACTGTAAACAAATGCTTTACACGGACGTGTAGATATTTTTATTCACATACATCCGATATATATATATATATATATGCGTATTGTATTCAAACATTTATAAAGCGCCTCTCTATAGGGTGAACCATTCAGAGGCGCTCCCAGTGCGCAAGGCCAAAGAGAAGAAAAGGTTTTGAGAAAAGCAAAGGTGGAAGAGAGGTTACTAGCTATAGAATTCGAGAGCGAGTAGATGGAGACAGCGCATTCGCAAAGAGAGGGACCAATTGAGTTAAATGAACGGGACTGGGCCATAGCTGTTCTAGTATGAGGAACTAAAAGGTCAAGCCTGTTTGATGAGCGTAGTGGTCGATAGGAGGATTGATGAGGGTAGGGTTCGGAGTTAAAAAACCTGATAAATTTATGAAATGTATCAAACATATTTAAGATGAGCCTAAAATAGATATTATTCATATATTCCATATATATATATATATATATATATATATATATATATATATATATATATATATATATATATATATAAATGCATCATCTTTGCACTAAAATATAAACATAATATTATGTAAATAAGTTTGTATCTAAAAAATTTAAAATATCTACATCTTGAGGTTCATGCAATACCAGTGTATGTTGGACAGCACGGCAATAGATTATCCCACTGATCCCACAACCAACTTTCATTACACGGAAATTTGAATCTATGCGATAGTTTAAAGACGCCACCTAACGAGATTAAATGCGTTAACGCATAGGATTTAAGCTGTGCCACCAACTGAAAGAGATTGAGTCTACTTATCGTTTCATTAAAGTAGAAGACTTCACTACTTTGCTCCTTCTACTATATTATTAATATAAATCACTTGCACTATAATAATCCAAAATAGTGTCGGCCTCAACGATCACAGTAGCCGCAAGATGTCCATAAATATGGGATACTAAAACAGGAGCGCACTTTTAGATGGCGTCTATTTAGACACCTTTAAAACTATAGCATCGATCTTTATAATAGTCATCAGTTTAGTGCTGTCGTCTGATGATCACCTACTTAAAAACTTAATAAGAACTTACATCGCTGAAGAAGAGAAATCTGACGTGCAACAGAAATAATATAGTGGTCATCATACTGGACAGCGAACTCAGAGACGAAGCTAAGGATGGAGGTAATATATATATCTTCTTTTTAATATTTTCAAACGGACAATTACGCAGTCTGATTACAATTCATTATGAACGGATGATCACAAGTTATCACAGGAGTCGAATTTAACTGTATACGGCAGCCATGCAAGGCGTCCATCACGTCCTAAATCTCATTTTACGAACGCGCCATCTCGCAAATGACGGTTGTATTGTTTCATATTTTATCGTATTTGATGTTGTTCTCCTTCCTAAGTTCAGAAGTGTACACACGACTATCCGACAGAACATCGATTCAGCTGAGCAACTGTGAGTGAAGGGCTTCCTCAAAGTCCCTTCACAGACAGCTCAAGGTAACAGAATACGCCGCTAGTTTGACATCATTTAAACACCTCTATAATAGTTCCATTGAGGTTATAAATAATAAAAACCAACTGCGTTATCTCAGTTAGATCATTATGAAAGTCTTTCCGGGAATTTGAAACTGGTGCTTTAAGAAATCGAATTTATCTGACTTAAATTTGAGCAAGTAAATCTACAATTTGGAAGAAAAAAAAACAATGATGACGACCTCTCGACATTTCATCCAGTTCTTCTCATTCTAATGAGAAAGAACATCGATGAAAAATGAAAGTCAGACACACAAGAAACTCAAGAAATTTTTTATCAGCCTGTGAAGCTATTTGCTTTATTGAATATACCGAAAACATAAAATAAACTGAAGGTCTAAATGAAGATATAGACGGTAACGATGTATCTGAGTCTGGTGAGGATGTGAGAAATTTCTCTTGTAATTCCTCTGTTTAAATAATTTCTGTAGACGTCAGTTGCCATAAGAAGTCGTTCAAATCTCGATTCTTCCTTCTTCCTTCTAGTATATACACTTTCGAGTAGGGCGATGCTAATCGTCTTTGTTATGACAAAAATACTAACGTAGGCCACTGAAACTTATTCACCTGAAGTCTCTCCTCTTCAAGAACTCTTACCCCGACTCAACTGATCATCTATACCCTCCAACTCTCGACCGAGACGACACCAACCTTAACAGCTACTCCGCCCCACTGATCCTCTGGAAACCGGACTCGGACCTCCTTCGGACTACTCTCTCGGACAACCCTTCTGACTAGACGCAGCGCTCGTGAATAAGCTGGTGCCCTGCGCTTGGCTTTCGAGTGGCGCTTTAGCAGTTTGGAGATTACGATTACCATGCGCTTACCTCTTCTAAAACTTGTTTTTTGTTCAACGCTATAATTATCAGCATGTTCGCGCAATTGGCAGATAAATTGTAAAACAAAATCAGGGCTGTATTGTGCCATACGAACGGGATGAACAGACTGTGCAAGACATTGCCTCTTGATGTCAACAGCCTTTCTTGCCACAAGAATTCGCTAATCTGTTGGAACTAATCTAATAATGTCAAAAACCAACCTCCAGCGCGGTTTCTTATATAGGCCTACACAGTACACACCTTTTTAAACTTTGACTTTTTTCTATATATATAACACTAACAAACCATACTGTGCGTGTCTGGTTTGGTGTTTCTGATAAACGACACTGTGTCATAGCAACGATGATTCGCGTCGTCCTCCTATTTTCTCCAGGTTCGGTACTGGCACTGCAAGAGTACGAGCAGTGGTGGGTTCTGGATGGATCCTGAGTTTAACGACAGGTTACGAAAACAATGGCCGTTGCCGTCGACAGAAATTGTTTTTGGCACATCTAATACTTAACTAGGGTGAGTTCAAATTCAGTGGTTATGATGCTTGACTGTAAACTCAGAGGTCGGGGTTCAAATCCCTCAAAGGCAACATTTATTTTCTGTTCCACTTGCTCCCTACGTAAGAAAAACAAGACGAGGAACAGATATGAGTAGGCCTATGATGTGTTAGCGACTTTGCTTTCTTAACGTTTGAAAGCGGATGGCCAGACCTCTACCTTTCCCTTGCCGTATCATTCGACAGTGTACGGTCAATGTACTCATTATAGCCGAGTTGGCTAAAGGGCGCATGCGCGGAGCAGAAATCTCGAACCAAATTTCTGCCGTGCCTCAGTTTTGAAACCCGATTGACACTCCAGCACTCTATCCTGAACATTATCGATCACCCCCCCCCCTCCTCCCCCCGTCTCCAACCTCAGTAAACTCTGCAGTTCAATGGGTCGGAGGGGAAGATCAGAAGTGGGGGGGGGTAAGTGAAGTCGTTAGCATAGGTGTCTACCTCTCGAGTAGCTTAGCGCCCAGGTTTCTTTCTTTCTGGTGTCGATCAGAAATTAAACACATCCGCGACACTTTGTCAATATTCGGTAGATGGCAACACCACAGTTACAAACAGAAGTTCAGTTCTGTGACACACGTTCGCCAGATGGCGCAACTTTTGCTATATAGAAGACAGTGGCTGTGTTTTAAACTCCGCCACCGCACGTCCGTGCTTGAGTGTCAGGCAGTGCCAGTCCCAAGCTTGGATGAAGGAGGAGGGCGATGCTAACGATCATTGTTATCACACCGTGTCGTTAAACTGAAACTACTACTAAAGCACTATATGTTTGTAATTTCCATCCAAAGCGCTGCATAACCCCGCCACTGAACGTACTCTGGCAGTGCCAGTCCCGAGCAGGATAAAGGAGGAGGACCACATATAACCTTTGTTATCACACAGTGTCGTTAGACTGAAATTACTTATACTGAAACACTGCATTGTCTAAATCTATGGATGTCGTAGACATAGATGAATTCAAGATAGGTTGGTTAGTTAATGTTTAACGACGCCGTGTTATGACAAAAATGACTAACATCGATAACTCCACCGTTGCCATTAAACACTGGAAACTATTACTTTACAGGCCAATCATTGACTTTCAAATGGCAGCATAATTGTTTAACGACATCTTCACTGTCTTGAGGGTCAATGACGTCGCCCTCCTCCAATTTCCAGAGTTTGGACTGGCATTACTTTGAACTAGCGTAACTGCTGGGAGTAGTGGAGTCTATAGCGAAAATCCGAGTTTGAAATCTACTTAGACACCTTTTAAACGCCATCATTGGACTCCATAATAAAAGTCACCCTTGCAAAGATTCGAATTCTTCTGTCCATAAGGTAATTTGCCGTTACACTAGGCTGTCGAACTCCGCCACTGTTCGCTTTCTGACAGTGCCAGTCCCAAGCCTGGATAAAGGAGGAGGGCGACGCTAATGGTCCTTGTTACCACACAGCTAGTCGTTAAAAAGGAAACACACACACACACTAGGCTGTCGATGCCACCAGACACTAGAAACTAAAACTAAAGATAATCGATTGAAAGCAACTTATGTTCAGAGGCTACTTACTAGAAATAAAACCAGCAATCCTTTAAGCGCCCTTGAGCGGCAGCCATGACCATAAAGAGTTACCGACTTCATTTTGCTTAGCCTCGGCATATGAGGGTCGATGGCCAGTCATCCTCCTCAGTGCCTGATCTTCTTAGCGACAACGTTTTCTAAATTCAGTCAACCGTTTAGCAAAAACTTATCTGAATATGAAACAAACTTTATTCTGTTCGACTGATTTTGTCTCTAAATAAACATCATGAACCTAGAATCCATTCAAATATGCGCGTGAAAATCTACGACCGACCTGCAACGCTTAGATTGAGAAGGGGCCAGCCCCAAGCCTGGACAATGGAGGAGGGCGCCGCAAGTCATTTACGCAAAGAGACGGCGTCGTTAAACAAAAACAACATATATTACAATCTTACTAATAATTATATAATTCACTTACGATATAATATTCTAAGATAAAGGAGGATTTCGACACCTTTAATACGATTTCTTAAAGCCTTATAATAATTATAATTTTCTTTTCGTGACGATTGCTTCCCGTGCATAATGAGTGTTCATAACAGCCACAAGATATCGCTGAATATTTAAATACTAAAACTAATGCGAACTATTAATAGGCTGTATTATGCCAAACTAATCTTTGTCGACGGCTACGGTATATATATGTTGTCATAAGTTGTCGTTAAACTGTGGATCCAATCCAAACTATTAATAGATAACGTCTACTTAGACACCTTTAAAACGGAATCATCAGTCTCTATAATAATCATCAGTTTAGTTCAATCGGTAGATTCCTCCGTAACAATAACATGAAGAGAAATCAAACGCACAAACAGGGAAATCAAAAGTCTATTCATCAGAATCTGAAGCTACTTCTTTGCAAGCTGAATTGACTGAATATACGTAAAGTATAAAAGAAACTGAAGCTCAAATTTAAAATATGGAAGGTAACGATATATCTTATTCTGATGTGGATGGAAGATATTTCTCCTATATAATTCCTCTGGCACTTCCCGACATGCTAATGTCACGCAGGTGGAATGTACCTTGAATCGCACTTTGAATCATTAGCAAGAAGAACCCAAACACTGGAAAACCGGCCGGGTCAGATGACAAATACAAAAAATACAACGAGATATTGAAAGTATATATATATATATATGTATATAATATACTTTCGATAGCGCATTGGATAACACACTGGCATAGAGAGCGAGAGGTACCGAGATCGAGATTCGTAGGGCGGACATGCTTTGTAGGCTGCTATTAGTGCCGTGTATTGCAGGCTGTCTGTTCTGTTAGTAGTTAAGATTTATGTCATTTGTGTAATTGTCATAACATGTAAATGTACAGCGCAGTGCATTTGTCGGGCGCTTCATTAAAGAAAAGATATTATATTATTGATGATGATATATTCGTTTATTGATCAAGGACAAGCAGGAAGACACAACTTACATACACAAAGGCTATTATAAAGAAAAATGGAATATTGTCAGAGTTATTAAGATTTGGGTCAACGTGGCGGCATAAAATTCGTTTGTATAGAACTCTAGGTATAAAGTTCTTAAGAGTCTTTTGCAGGAAGTATAAAGTCATGTGCACGAGGCCGGAGGGCATAGGGTCGCAGCACAGGTGGCGGAAAGAAGCGTTGTAGGACGTGTATCTAATTCCAGATGACGGACTGGAGGAGGCGGTTCTCAGCTGACGAGACTCGCTCATTGATGGTTGCGGTTTCAGATGGTAGATAACCCATTGTTAATAATAATATTGAATCTCTAGGAGTAATTCGACACCTTTAAAATGGTTTCATAAAACCTTACAATATTCATAAATTTATATTGGCGGTAGATCAAATCCGCATTCAATTCATCAAGACAATTTGCGCGACACCGGTAATTATGAGGTTTTTGAAAGCGTTTAAAAGGTGTCTCTTTTGCCTCACTAATTTTGCATTCTAAAGCTACCTAAGTTGTAATTGTAATTGTAATTGTAATTGTAATTGTAATTGTAATTGTAATTGAACATTTGTATAGCGCCACTCAGAGCGATTCAGAGGCGCTCCCCGACCCAGGGCTCTAACAAATAAGACAGTCTTTAGGCGTTTCCGAAACAGAGGAAGAGAAAGGCTGAGGAGGTCAAGACGCAATTCATGCGGAAGATGGTTCCAAGTAGAGGGACCGACATAAGCAAAGCTTCTGGATTGAGCAGTTGCACCACGCATGCGGGGACAACCAGAAGGCCTCTGGCGGCAGAGCGCAGAGCAGAGCGACCAGGGAGCGTAGAAACCGATGTGCATAAGGCCTGAAGGTATGAAGGAGCTACCCCGAGCAGAGAGTTGCGCATAAGTGTAAGAATTTTAAATTGAATGCGCTGGGGCACAGGAAGCCAGTGAAGAGTTTCCCGAATGAAGGTTGATATGTGGGAATACTTTGGGAGACCACAAATAAGGCGGGCGGAGGCGTTAAGAATGGACTGGAGCTTGGAGAGGTTTACTGAAGAGAGACCGGCAAAGATGGAGTTGCCGAAGTCAACCCTAGTACAGGTCAGTGCATGGACGCGAGTGTTGACCGCGTGAGGAGAGAGTGAGTGACGGATGGTGCGAATTTGACGTAGATGATAAAGGCATGTTCGAGAGATGCGATTGACATGGTCTGAAAATGAAAGAACTGGATCCAGGCTAATGCCCAGATCCCGAACTGAGACAGAGTAGTGGACGTCTGGGAAAGCAGCGCGGAGAAATTCCATGTCAATCTTGGCAAGTTGGGCTCGACCGCCAAGCCAGATGAATTGGGTTTTGTCTGAGTTAAGGCGGAGACGGTTAGAAGACATCCAAAGGTCCAGCGTCGTGGTGGCCTCAAGGACCCTCGCGACCAGTGAAGCAGCTGCGCTGGCTGGACCATGAGCAGAGGCTTGGGTGTCATCGGCGTACTGATGAGCCGAGACCCCTTTGAGAGTGAGTATGTCTGAGAGGTCGGCGGTGTAGAGAATGTAGAGGAGTGGTGCTAGAACTGAACCTTGAGGCAAACCATATGGAATAAAAGTCCAGGGAGAGCGTGTGGACCCGAAGACGACAGAGAGAGAGCGGTCAGAAAGAAAAGAGCGGAACCAAAGAAGGGCTGAATTAGCTATGCCGAAAGTTTTAGATAAGCGCTCAAGGAGGATGTCATGGTCCACAGTGTCAAAGGCGGCTTTTGACATCGAACAGTGCGAGAAGAGTGACGTGACCTTGGTCGACTGCACTAAAGACGTCAGAAAGAAGGCGAGTCATGAGAGATTCAGTAGAGTGGTACTTCCTGAAGCCGGATTGGAGAGGAGGCATTAGTGAGTTGGTGTCGAGGTAGTGAACGAGCTGAAGTGAAATGCATTTTTCTAAGAGTTTAGACAGGAAAGAAAGGTTAGAGATAGGGCGATAGTTGGAAGGAGTGCCTGGGTCTAGGCCCTGGCGCTTAAGCGATGGAAACACAACTGCCCTTTTGTGTGGGACTGGAACAGAGCCCTGAGCCAAAGAGGAGTTACATACTAATAGTAAAAATGGAAGAAATTCGTCCATAAACTCTTTGATGATGAATGGTGGAAGCAGATCCAGCTCGCACGACTTCGAGGAAGTTGCTCAGAATGTACTTGTTGACAGGTAATGTTTACTCGACTTTTTTTGCTTACAGAACCGTTGCCGTCAAGTTTAGACAACTGATTGAATGTACCTACACAACGGAGAAAAGGATAGCACTTGGCAATATTTAGAGACATATTGTGTAATGCCAGGACCAATGACTTTTTCCTCTATTACCCAGCGTTTAATGAAATCTTGTGGCTGCCAGGGCCATGGATATCGCAGTCTTCCTTTCTTGGCACTGGCACTGAGCTCTTAAGGGCTAATTGCCGAGCAGAAATCTAGGACCAAATTTCCGCTCTGGTTAAGTTTTGAACCTCGACCTCTCGATTGACAGTCCAGAACTCTATCCTCTACACTACTGAGCACCCCCACCCTTGTAAACTCAGCAGCTGAATGGGTCGGGGTGGGGGATCATTATGTTGGAAGAAAACTGGACACCCATACTCATACACCGTGGTTGAGGAAGTGAAGTCGCTAGTACAGGTGACTACCTCTCGTGTGGCTTAATGGACTGTTGTTCTCTGTGCACTGTACAGGCCTCCTTTACTTCTTTCTGTCTGATTTAATCCATTGTACAAAATTAACATCATCCGCGCCACTGCGTCAATATTCGGTAGATGGCGATAACACCATTACAATTGGAAATTCATTTCTGTGGCAACCACTCGCCAGTCGGCGCCACATTTGCTATATTGAAGACAGTGACAAAACCTCCGTGCTTAAAACTCAGCCAATGCGTGTCCGTGCTCTAGACTCTAGTGTCAGGCAGTGCCAGTCCAGTGGCGTAAATCATGGGGGGACAGAGAGGGACTGTCCACCCCAAAGTTTTAACTTAAGCCCTTCTGTCCCCCAAAGAATCAGGCCCTCGTAGGTATACTCTGTCAAAGTTATGTATAGATTTCGCCTCTGTGCCAGTCCCAAGCCTGGATGAAGGAGGAGGGCGACGCTAATGATCTTTGTTACCACGCAATGTCGTTAAACTGAAACTACTACTCTGTGTTTGAAGACGAAAATGAAGACTAGTAAGATGGTGCAACTATCTTCAATTCGTGACTTGTTCGAGTATGACGTGTTAGCCCAAGATCGTTTTTAGCACAGCAGAATTCTTTCAATTCTATCAGAGAGATTTATTTGAGCAAGTTCATTGGCGGGCTTTACTTAAAAACCTCGGCAGTAAGACTCCATCCAAACCACCTTCCTCCTGTACATTGGCGTAAATCACGGGGCACAGAGAGCGGCTGTCCCCAAAGTTTTGACTGGGGCTTATCTGTACCCCCAAAACTGCACAAATCAGTCCCTCGAAAAATCTGTCCCCCAAAGTTATGTACATATTTTCGCATCTGCTCCTTTAATAGTAAGTCTTAAATATATATCTGAATATGATAACCGAAGAATCTACAAATCTCACCTACGTGGCTAAGTATATTCGTTTAATTTGCAAAACAGGCTGACACACCGCAACCTGGAACATAAAAACTAAGTACAATACTGTGGAAAAAATGGAGAGAGCAAACAATGATAGTTACTTGATGGCTTTGGGGACTCGATTCATATGTTTGTAAAGGACCCTAGAGACAAAGTTCTTATCGTCTTTGCACGGAAGATCAAAGTTGTGCATTCGTGCTCTAAGGCCGGGTCGTCTAATGAATTCCAATGTTTTGAACCAGCCATAGAGAGCGCTTGAGAGCTCAACGTTATTGGTAGGATAAGACACCTTTAAAACGTTATCATCCGCTGCTATATAGATGGGATGTTCGAGACGTTGACAGATTAACGTTAGAGCTGTAATATGCCAAAAACTAATCTTTGTCGGCGGCAACGGCCTATGTTGTCATAAGCTGCCGTTAAACTGAGGATCCCCATCCCGTTGACACATTAATGTCAATTATAATTATAAACATGAAATTTCCATTAAAACCCTTATGACGGTAAATTTGTTTCAGAATGAAGTCTATAGGTTGGTTAAGATAATCAATAAAGGTAAAATTTTGTAATTGAATATTTTAAGTTTGTTCCTGTGAATAGTTTTGTTTCTGAGTTATAATTATAAATATTTAATTAGTCTTTTATTAATACACTTTTATATTTTTGAAGTAAATAATGCATTATTGTGATTCACAAGTTGTAACTGGATTATTATACTTTGATTTGGGTTGTATGTGTGCGTTTTGGTTGCTGAAACACTCATAGATAATATCTTTTCAATTGTTAATTTTTAAATATGTTATGTCATATAACATTTATAATAAAATTGTGATGTTGGAAAATTATAAATATTAATTATTGGTTAATGAATATCGATATTGCCATATTACTATTATGCAATGTTGGTTGCAATGCTGGTTACTATTATTCAACTCTTGTTCTTCAGTATTATATATTATAAATGGTTTGGTTTGGTTGCTGTATCAGAGTGGCTGCTGTGTTGCATGATAGTATTGCAGTACTGTGTTGCAATGCTGGTTACTGAAATAGCTATAGACAACTTCTTTCCAACTGTTGATTTTTGTTTAAAATATGTTATGTCATAATAATAAGAACCCGATGTTAGAAAATTATAAACATTACTTATTGGTTAATGAATATTCATATTACAATATTACTTTCATTCAACTTTGGTTCTTCAATATTGCATATGGCTTGGTTAATGTACATGAACAGTTTAAAGGAATACCTTAATCAATTATAATACATGTAATGTATGCTTTGTTAGTTAATGACATAATAATCACAGACAGTATGATATGAACTACTTTATGTTGCAGAGTTATTGAATATTAGTGGAATTGTAAAGCTCCGTTTCGACACATTTAATGGTGCTGTTCGGATGCTATAGGTTTCTTGTTCTGATTGTATTGTATATTTTCTGTATTGTCGTCAACGGCCTTTGATGTCATAGGACGACGTTAAACCACGGACAAATAAATAATAGTTGACACATTGAATCTCATAACGAAATCATTAGTGTAAGCTAAGACCGACGTCAATGCATCGGACACCATGACTTCACCCTCCTCCTTCGCCACGCTTGGGACTTGCACTGCCAGAGCAAGTGCATTGACGAATATATCAGGAAATTGATGATCCTATATCGATTGACTGAAGCATTTTAAAGGTGTCTGAGGTAGACTAGTTTTGCCAAATCGCCAGTAACTCTTGTAGTGCCAATCACATGCATGTAAAATGGTGGAGGGAGGTACTGATCATCTTTGTCATAACACAGCGTCGTTTAACATTAACTAACCAACCTATCTTGAATTCAACTAAGACATCCGGAGATTGAGACAATGCAGCGTGTTAGTAGTAGTAGTTTCAGTTTAACGACACTGTGTAATAACAAAAATCATTAAAGGACTGGTATTACCTGACATTAGCGACACTGCGGGCTGTGGCAAATCTATAGTGAAAAGTTGAGTTTCAAATCTATGTAGACACCTTTTTAAAGCATTCATTGCACTCTATAGTAAATGTGAATGTCGCAAGAATTATAACTTATCTTTTACACGGCCACCAGACACTATAGAAACTAAAACTAAAGATACGGTAATCGATTTAGTATAGAAGCCCACTCATTAGAGAGCAGCCATCCCTATTATAGGGACAGTTATTGCTACGAAGCGTTGCCGCCTTCATTTTGCTTTGCATCTGCATATGAGGGTCGTTGGCCAGTCATCCTCCTCAACGCCTGATCTTCCCAGCTACAGCGTTCTCTGACCACTCTCAATTGATGGGCTGTTTTCCCTTGAATCGCAACTATTGCCGAAATTCGACAAGTTTCTTTGCGAGAATTTGAACTGAATAAAATAGAAAAAATTATTTCCTTCGACTAACTAGGTCTCTGTTAACCACATGAACCTAGAATCCTCTCAAAAATGCACATCTTAACCAGTGAATGACATGCAACGCCTACACTGAGATTGTGCCAGGCCCAATCCAGTATAATGGAGGAGGGTTTGGCTAGTCTTCTTCACTATGAGAAGGCGTCGTTACACAAAAACTAGATACATGCAATCTTAGAAATGTATCACTCAGTTACGATTTAATAGCCTAAGATAAAGTAAGGTCGACTTCAACGAACGCAGTAGCCACAACATGTCGTAAAAATTATATGCGATACAAAACTAAAGCGAGGTATAAATAGATAATGTCTATACTTAGACACCTTTAAATCAGAATCATCGGTATCTATAAAAACCACCAGTTTCGTTCAGTCGCCAGATGCCGCCGCAACAGGAGCAAATATCGAAACAGAACTATAGACATATCTAATCCAGTTCTTTGAATTGGAGCGATGAGAAAGAATATCTAAGACGGAGAGAAATCGGACACAAAACAGGAAAATCTAAAAAATCTTGTCAACAGACTGTGACGCTGGTTTGACTGAATGTAACGAAAACATGACAAGAAACTCAAGGCACAGATAAAGAAATATAGAAGGTAACGATACACTTGATTCTGATGTAAATTAGAGATCTGCGGGTTGAGCATTTTTGCTACCCGACCCGTACCCGTAACACAGGACCGATACCCGTACCCGTACCCGACCCGTACTCAAAATTACTACCCGACCCTACCTGTACCCGCGGGTATACCCGTACCCGTACTGCACCCGCCAAGTCATTAGCACGTCTTCTCACAGTCCCAGTCCCTACCAGCATAATTTCATCTACTAGGCTTACAACTCAACTCAACATGTAGGCCTAGTAATAATAATAAATAGGCTGATGATAATGATACTAGTATTGTATTGTATTGTATCTAAAGATTTACATAGCGCCTCTCTCAGAATAACTATTCAGGGAGCGCTCTAAGTAGTAGTAGTAGTAGTAGTAGTAGTAGTAGCAGCAGCAGCAGCAGCAGCAGCAGCAGCAGCAGCAGCAGCAGCAGCAGCAGCAGCAGCAGCAGCAGCAGCAGAATGGAGAACATTAATTTATACCATCATCATCATCATCATCATCATCATCATCATCATCATCATCATCATCATCATCATCATCATCATCATCATCATCATCATCATCATCATCATCATCATCGGCAACCACTTCGTCATCATCACCTTCAATTCCTGGCGTCAGTCATTTGTCGACGATGGGTACAATTAATGTACTCCATTGTCCTGCTGCGGGTATACGGGAAGGGTCGGATTGTAATTTTTAGTACGGGTCTGGTACGGATAACGGTCCTGGTAGCAAAAATGCTCTACCCGCAGACCTCTAGTGTGCAGACATATGGTACTTAGATAGATTTTGGACGTGCCAGTTAGCCTATAATAGTAAGCAAGTATTTTGACGGTGCAAGATTCATTATTGTATGTAAGGGTGACATTGTAACCCCAAAACTTTAAGTCGGCACGGGTAAAACCGGGTATACCCGTACCCGTGACGACCCTACCCGTACCCGACCCGTGAAATGCGTACCCGACCCGTACCCGACCCGCGGGTACGGGTCGGGTACGGGTAAAACCGCGGGTACGGGTATACCCGCAGACCCCTAATGTAAATGTAAGAAATTCATCTTCCGATTCCTGTGACAATCTTCAAATGCTAATGTCAGGTAGGAAAAGTATACATTGAATCGTGCTTTGAGTCATTGCCAAGAAGAGGATGATGATCCCAATCACTGGAAAGCCGGGCAAGGATAAGATGATATAGGCCTACAAAGATACAACGAGATTGACAATGGAAGCGTACGACACCTTTAAAACGGTTTCTCAACTCCTATAACAATTAAAATTTTAGTTCAGGAGCCATATTCAGCCATATTATTTTCTCTAGTGGGCCGTGGCTCTAGCCTATACTTCTGTTGTGTTGAACAAGATTGGGGCCATCCTGTACGGGAGATGGCAATAAGTCCTCATGCAACGAAATCTGATGCAATTTTTGTGCATATATCTATAATTGGACCTTGCAGAAAGCTTTCATGAGCGGGTATTATAAACATGATAATTAACTCTACCACTGTCGTACCTGCGGCAGTTCCAGTCCCAAGATCAGAGAAAGGAGGAGGGCAACACTCACCATCTTTGTAATGAAACAGTGCCATTAAACTGCAACTAACCAACGATCATTAACATAATACGACGGCTTATGACCGCTTATCTACCTGTCGGATGAAAGTTTCTTTCCACTAATTTTTTAAGTATGTATGCATATTTTAATGTATGTACTGTATGTATGTATGTAATGTATTTATGTACATATGTATGTATGCATGCATGCTTATACATGTATGTAATGTACATGTATGTGTGTATTCGTGTATGTTACAGAGAATCATGCATTCATTAATCAATAATTTATTAGTGCATCAATGGCACACAAATAAATTATAAATTACTGAATGCATACATTCTGTGACATACATGAATACATACATGCATACATACATACATACATACATACATACATACATACATACATACATACATACATACATACATACATACATACATACATACATACATACATACATACATACATACATACATATATACATACATACATACATACATACATACATACATACATACATACATACATACATACATACATACATACATGCATATTTACATACATACATACATACATACATACATACATACATACATACATACATACATACATACATACATACATACATACATACATACATACATACATACATACATACATACATACATACATACATACATGCATGCATACATACATACATACATACATACATACATACATCTGTAGCGTAGCTAAAGCGTAATGTCGTCGGTTGGTCGACCGACAGAAGAAAGCTCGGTAGTTCAACGACAATTTATTGTACCACATACATCAGTACAGCAAGGCACGAAACATCACTTAGTACGAACAGCAACAAACAAAATGCGACGATTCCCTCCAGCGACTCCGTACGGTGCAACAGCCCCTTGACACCAACGCATTGTCTTTTTATCCATCTAGTTTAACTTGCGGAAATCTTGCTTGCTTGATTTCACGGCCACAGGCTAAAAAGTCAAATCTTGCGACGACTAATTCGATCACTTACAATCATTCAATCGTCCTGAAACTTGGCAGATAGACTCGTCCTCGCAGACACTTCATTCTATTAAAATTTCAGCTCCCCAAAAAGGCTAGCTTATAGAATCGGGGACTCAACTTTTCGAATCGGGGAATCCCCTTTTCCGTTACGCAGCGTTGTGATTGGCCAGCGTTTTCATTGGACGCAGCAACAAAAGCGCGTGCGCTGCTTCATTAACCGCACGCTATGTTGTAAAATGAACGCGGACTATATATTTGTAGAGGTAACTGCTTCATAAGACGCATTATGGGATACTAGATGGATATAGTAAAAACTTTGTTTTTACGGGCTGTATTTTATTATCCATCTAGTTTAACTTGCGGAAATCTTGAATGTTTGCACGGCCACAGGCTAAATTGTCAAATCTTGCGACGACTAATGCGATCACTTACAATCATTCAATCGTCCTGAAACTTGGCAGATAAGACTCGCCCTCGCAGACACTTCATTCTATTAAAATTTCAGCTCCCCCAAAAAAGGCTAGCTTATAGAATCGGGGACTCAACTTTTCGAATCGGGGAATCACCTTTTCCCATCGATATCTATATTTAGAACGTTCTAAATATAGATATCGGGCGCCACGTACAATGAACGCGGACTATATATTTGTAGAGGTGACTGCTTCATAAGACGGATTATAGGATACTAGATGGATATAGTAAAAAACTTTGTTTTTACTATTGGCTGTATTTATTATATGTGTAAGGGGCTGTCCTAACTTATGCAGCTCGATGCTGCATGTCCATATAAGGCCTCAGCCTTACCATTTTTGGTAGTTGTAATTCTAGCTGCCTGCTTACTCACCTCTCGGCAGCTACCAGCTCTGCACCCTGTGCTTCCCTTGTCCAGCTCTTCCCCTTCTCTCTCCCCTTCCACATCTCCCTCGCTCCGGCTGCCTCCGTGTCACACATGTTCTCTTCCCCTCCACAATGTCCACATTCCTCTCGCGTCGTCTCCTCGTCCCTATCCGCTTGTCCGTCTGTCCGTCCGTCTCTCTCTGTCTCTCTCTATGTTTCCTTCCCTCTCTCTCCACTACATACATACATACATATGTGCACATACATACATACATACATACATACATACATACATACATACATACATACATACATACATACATACATACATACATACATACATACATACATACATACATCCATACATGCATGCATACATACATACATACATACATACATACATACATACATACATACATACATACATACATACATACATACATGCATTCATACATACATACACATGTACATACATAGGCCTACTTACTTACATATAATCTTTGTCTGAGACGGTTAATTTGAATTACACCATCTTGACTTACCTGACAAATTGTTCTGATGGCAGGAAAAAATATATGCAATTGCCATTTCAACACCCTCAGGGTCAATAGAATATCTGGCAGACGTTGTGAGAGGCCTGCAGCGGCCATTTTTAAGATTTCAAACGTCGGTTAAGACGACATCTTTAAAAATAGGTAAATCTTTTTTTAAATCCTCTGAAAGACACGAAATTTTTAAAACGTCTGATGCCAAGAGTGAAACAATACACGTCATCACCTCGGGATAGACACGATGCCTGATTTATGAACGTATCAGGATACTTCATATAGCGCATTTTTAAGTGCCAACGACCATCTAAGACAGTTGGCAAATGTACACACTGTACAGGGTCAAAGTCAACAGTACGTATAGGCGCAGTGGGAGACTGGTCCAGGATGTTAGTGGCATGAATCTGCCAGAGTATTAATGACCGTTCTCTGTCGCTGGATCTGAGAGGTAGAGGATGGATCAAGTGCATTGCCATCAAACCATCCGTGTCGAGAAAGGACATTCGGTTAAACGCAGCTGCAAACGGAGTTGACAATATCGTCGCTGACACTTGCAATCGCTTTATTTTCTACAGCATCTCGACAAGTTCCTATACGACAGATGGATGTAGTGTCGCAATCGTAATCGTAAATGTAATGTGTAAATTTCAAAAACGTCACTTGATGCTAAGCTCAAGGTAAAACCAGCTTATTTACGAGTGCTGCGTCAATTTAGATGGGTTGTCTAGAAATGTGAAATGGTGATCCAAGTCCGGTTGCCAGAGAGACCAGAGAGAAAGACAGACAGAGACAGAAAGAGACAGGGAGAGACAGACAGACAGAGAGAGAGAGAGAGAGACAGATAGACAGAGGCGGCGGAGTATAGCTGCTATTATGGCGGGTTTATTTTATAGGTCGAGAACGACTGAAAGAGTTAGTGTAGGAATTTTTGAGGACCTGAGGCTTTGTCTTTGAGTCGATGGCCTGTGGGGGAGATAGATACAGATAGATACAGGAGTTTGTTTCTATGACATGTATGTATGTAAATACTATGTATGCATGAGCACTTGTTATAGCGCCCCTTCAAGATTTCTACTCAGAGGCGCTCCCGACTATACTGTACAGCGCGGACACTGAATCGGATTTTCACGCCGAAGCGCATGAGTAATTGCAAGTGAAGGACTTGCCCAGGGTCCCTACGCAGCGGCTTGAGGTAGAATCGAACCCGCAACCCTCCAGCTGCAAGTAACCGAACATACCCCTATACCACCGGTCCACCGCGCCCCACTGTTATTGTTATAGTGTGATGTATAATATACAAAGCACGTCATAATCTTCTGTCACCGTATACTTCTGGTTAAACTACATGTTGCTCTGTTTAACCGATCCTCTCTTCGATCAGCATCTGCTGCAAGGTATGTTGCTCCTTGTATTATAATACACATCCTGTCTTTCGCCGGCTTTCATTCACAGTTGAATGAACATTCTTCACATGGAACTTTCTGTACCTCCTCAGGTTCCATCTCTCCAATTGGCAGACTGTCCTTCGCTCTAAACTGAAAACTGACCTCTTCCAGTTCAATTACTGTTCTTTTATGTTAACCGGGTTTCAATGTGCTCATCCGGACTTTGAAGGAGAGAATTATCAAATTGTACTTTATTTATTGTGTATTCTTTGCAAGTTCAAATATTCTCCCGAACAGATATTATAAAATTATTAAAAACTCTGCAAATTCGAAACTGTAGGGTGACCTTTGCGTGGATACGAAGCCACGTTGGAATGACTGGGTCTGGGAATGAGATAGCCGACTCAGTGCATGTGTAAGGAAGCAACTTGACACCTCCCTGTCAACCTTGAAGTATGTAAAGAACATAATTGAAGACGCTTATGATCACATAGTTAAGTAATGCCAATTCCAAGCCTGGTTAAAGGAGAAGGGAGACGCCCATATAGTAATTATTTCTACATTGTTTTGACACAACGTCGTTAAACATTGACTATCGGCAGAATCTTTACACAGCTAGCATGGTCAGATTAGCAACTGATGATGATGATTCCATTTGTTTAACGACATCCTTTGGCTACTATGGCTGTTGACGTCTTTGTGTTTGTATTGTATTTCCGTTCTGTTCGGCCCATTGGCTCTTTTTTAATTCTCTATATTTTTTCTGTTTTTTTTCTTTTCTTTGTTTTTGTTTATTTTTGTTTATTGTTTTCGTGGGTCTTTCAGCTCTTTTTGGCTATATCAGCTCTTTTTTTGGCTATTTCAGCTCTTTTTTGGCTATCTCAGCTCTTTTCAAATATGTTTACAAAGTTATTTGCAGTATTTCTAAGTTTTCTATAATAACATGTAATGCTATTTGCAAACAGAATTTGAGCACATATGTGTAATATATACATGTATTATATACACATTTTATTACAACATACATCTACTTACAATAATGTATCTTTAACAGTTATTTACATAACAGGATAACTTAATTAAACATTTCATTGAAATTTAAGTATGGAACATAATATCCTATTGGAATGTAAAAAGGAAAATATTTCAACTATCCTAAAAGAAAAATGTAATAGTTATAAATCAGAATTTAATTTAAAATCTCTGCTTGATACAGGATGTTTGCAGAGTGCAGTATATAATCTTGTTAAAGTCATTCATTAATAAAAAATACTATAACTATTCTCATCAATATCAATATCATATCAAATCTATTACAAACATATAGCTGAACGCATTGCTTGTGATTAAAATACCAATTAAAACAAAACAAGTGTGCATATATGTGTGATTAATGGTCATTTGATTATGATGATTAATAATTTTATTGCATTTTGTAATAATATTGCATTGTTATAAAAGAAAATTTGAATTAGCAACTGAATGAAAATTACAAAATATATTAGTTTGAAAGAATCGATCTAAAGGTGTCTAATTTCTGGATAAAAAAGGTTATCGAGGCGAAGCATCTTTGCTATGACACAGCGCCATTAAACCGCAATACCCATAATCGAATTTTAGGTTAATTAATTAAAATAATATTACGGCTAAGATTGCCAATTTATTCCTCTATTATTGACGTCAACGGCCTTTGCTGCCATAGAATGAAGTTAAATTGTTGGAATCCATACGTTGTCTGTGTACGATCAATGCACTTATTACAGCTTAGGTTGATAGAGGGCGAAATTGAACCAGAAATTTCGAGCAAATGTACGCCTGGCTGGACGTTGAGTCGTTGAACCCCGACTTCTTGGCTAAAAGTTACGTTATTACCCGAGCTAGCCGTTGGCTGCAGCTTGTTCTTATAGACACCTTTTAAACTCTTTCGATAATTATATAAGCCTGCGTCAATTGTCGCAATTTTCGTTCATTCGCATTTCGCAAATAGCATAATTATTATAATCTAGTCGAAAATAAAATAGTTTTTCCCGCAACTAAAGTTTGAAACTAGCCCAATTGGGCGGGAAAACCGCGGAACTGGCAACACTGGGACTTTATATAGATAAGGCCGACATCAGACAAAATGACTATAATTAATATCGGTAAAAACACGACAATGCCGCTAGTTTGCCTACTTTCTCTGTCGTAAAAACAGCTGGAATAAGACGACACTTTAGAGCGTCGATGTGTTGAACACCTTTAAAATGTTTTCGCTTTTTCTATAAAGCATCACCCCAATTGGTGGCTATCGTGTCATCCAGCCGCGCTTCAAACCTTTTGGAAGTAAGTAAGGAACTCAAAGATTCTTATAATGACCAGTAATCGTAATTGTTATTGTAATCAAGCATTTATATAGCGCCA
The DNA here is from genome assembly GCA_020284085.1 of Aporrectodea caliginosa. Lineage (NCBI taxonomy): Eukaryota > Metazoa > Annelida > Clitellata > Crassiclitellata > Lumbricidae > Aporrectodea > Aporrectodea caliginosa. Next base: position 824,028 of record JACEVL010000765.1, read on the forward strand.
CTCAAAAACAGAGGCGCTCCCGACCCGGGCCAGTCTCTTCACTGGTAAAGGGAGGTTTTCAGGCGCTTGCGGAACTGGTCAAAAGAAATAGAAAAAAGTCAGTCCTGAGGGACTGAGGTAACTGGTTCCAGCTATTGGGACCAACAATAGCAGAAAACTCCTAGACTGGGCCGTAGAAGTACGCACCCGCGGGACAAACAAGTAAGCACGGGCCGAGGACCGAAGGGAGGAACGCCTGTGCAGAGAAGATACTGGGGTACAAAAGGCTGCAGACCAGAAAGTAACTCTTACAGTGTGTTATTCCAGACCATTAACTAACAGATCATGCATACTGTGCAAGGTCCATCATCTTAATCATAAGTGCTCCCAAACATCAATGAACAACAGCAGCCGTTTGGTAAGAGTGTTCTCATTAGACACCTTTAAGAAGTTCTCACTCAATTCTATATAAACGTGAAACACGAAAACTTCTGTGTTTTCTGAAGGTATAGGCCATATTTCTCATTTTCATTCAACCGCAAGTTTAACTGCGCCAGTGCTCTGACTCTGGCAGTGCTAGTCCCAAGCCTAGACGAAGGAGGAGGGCGACGCTAATGATCTATGTAGTCACACAGTGTCGTTAAACTGAAACTACTATACTATTACTTTTGTGTCATTTGTGATATAGTGAAAGGCTCTATAATATTTTAATGTCTGGATAAATACATATATGTATACAATCATATAAGCACATAATTATATAGGCTACACATAAATATAAGCTTATAGCATAGGTATTATACATACATGCACATGTATGCGTATGCACAGATGCACACATACTTGCATACATGCATGAATACATTCATCCACACATTGATACTTCAATCCGTAAATATGTATAATAGTGTATACCCGTACCCGCGGGTTTACCCGTACCTGACCCGGGTAGACATTTTACGGGTCGGGTCGGGTACGGGTAGGAGCTTTACGGGTACGGATATACCCGGTTTTACCCGTACCGAACTGAAGTTTTGGGGTTGCATGTAATGGTGAGTCAGACGTCAGACTTACTTAACGTAACATCTGTAACTTTTTGTAATCGGCCGTGGAAGTTTGAAAGTTCGACGATAATATCGTCGAACTTTCAAACTTCCACGGCCGGTAATTCATTTTGGGCCATAAATCTGAAAATCCCTACTCCGAACATTAAGAAATTCAGGTGGGTAGCACGATTATCCATGAAAGACGGTCACTCATTATAATTATGTATTAAGATTATTATGATTATTATTATTATTACTATTATTATTGTCATTATTATTGCGATTATTATTATTATTATTATTGTCGATTATTATTGCGATTATTATTATTATTATTATTATTATTATTATTATTATTATTATTATTATTATTATTATTATTATTATTATTATTATTATTATATAAAACAATATTTATTATCTCCATCAATCAACATCAATACTGAAAGCTACAATAGACAAGCATGCAGGCTGTCGTCTAAAACTAACGTCATAAATGCTGTTATTATTATTATTATTATTATTATTATTATTATTATTATTATTATTATTATTATTATTATTATTATTATTATTATTATTATTATTATTATTATTATTATTATTATTATTATTATTATTATTATTATTATTAAAGCACGGTAAGGCTTAGTGTTGTTGAGGTGGTCGCTCCTCAGCGCCGGGCAACCTCGACATGGTGCCCTGGAAGGCAACCGCGTTGAAACGCTGGACCGTAACCGACAGGCGCTGGAGGATGAATCCTGTCTCTCGGGTGTCTCCGGATATTTTCGTAAGGCGGCGACCCATCTCGGAGATGAAGGCGAGACCCTCTCTGTTGAGAGGGCCAAGGGTCTCCAGGGCTACAGGGACGAAGGTGTACCTCCTCTGTAGATCTGCGTATTTGGCGTGTTTCCTTGTGGCAGCCAACTCCGCCGCCCTTCCAGCTTCGGTCGCCGTCTCAGGGATGTATGAGGCGGCCACGGTATATTATTATTATTATTATTATTATTATTATTATTATTATTATTATTATTATTATTATTATTATTATTATTATTATTATTATTATTATTATTATTATTATAAAACGGTCATTGATCCTCTAAAATCAGAGTTTTAGGGTCCCATTGAACCAAGGCATGCGACAGCGTTGAACCGCTGGACAGTAACAGAGATCTTTTGAAAAAGGAAGGAGGTTTCTTGTGGATCTTCCGTTGTTCTGGTCAACCGTCTGCCTAGTTCCTTGATGAAAGCCAGGCCCTCCTGGTCCAAAGGTCCCATCGTCTCTATCGCGATTGGAGTAAACAGGTATCTTGTTTGAAGCTCCTCGTATTTGTGCTTCTTTCTAGTCGCGGCTATTTCCGCCGCTCCTCCCGCCGCTACAGCTGTCTCGGCCAAGTACGACGGCGCAAAGGTGTCCACAATTGTGACATCCCAAATCAGGGAACGCCCGTTGTTCCATGGAATCAGGGTTTGGCCATCTGGTCTTTTTCCATCCAGTCGGGCGAGGCCAGCCGGTTCCCTGATCGACGGTGTACCTGCCCTGATGAGGTTGCGTAGCACGATTTCATTGATTGAAGAGTGTCTGGCTTGTCTGCCGAAACCCAACGTGCAAGCCATTCCGTGCGATCCTCTGGCTGAAACCATTGTACCACATGGACATGTGTGTGGGGCACAGATGACCGCCCCCAGTCTCAAGCCCACCGCTACCCTCATATCTTCGTCATTGAGTCTTAAGCCTTGAGAAGCTAGAGGGAGGGCGAATAGCCAGTCCGAGGCGTGTGGGGCCTGTATAGCATTAAGCCTGGCCCGGTCGTACGAATCCCGAGAGCGCGATGTTATCTCCAGCATGGCCAACGAGAGCAGCGGTGTGTCCCATGAAGACTGTTTGCCGTCTGTAGATGGGAAGTCGATCGTTTCTGCGATGCTCTGCTGCGGGTTCTCAGAGCATCGCGCAGAATTATTATTATTATTATTATTATTATTATTATTATTATTATTATTATTATTATTATTATTATTATTATTATTATTATTATTATTATTATTATTATTATTATTACTGTGATCATCACCATCAGACTATTATTATTACTGCTATACAAGCTTTGTGAGACTACTGGATTGTTGGGGCTCGGATTATAGGAATGCCTATTAATTGCGTGGCTTGTACGGTACGGGTACGGGTATACCCGCGGGTACGGGTCGGGTTGGGTAGTAATTTTGACTACGGGTCGGGTACGGGTACGGGTAGCGGTCCAATGTTACGGGTACGGGTCGGGTAGCAAAATTCTCTACCCGCAGACCTCTAATAGTGATACATACATTCATACCGGTATACCTACTGTACATGCCGAAGAAGAGCAGTCTCTAAAGCTAGCCACGGGGCAGCCATTGGTATTAAGAGCTATAGCGACTTCATTTTCTTAGCCTCGGCTTATGAGGGCGTGCGGCCAGTCCTCTGCCTCGCCGTCTCATCTTTCCACCGACAGCGTATGGTTACCGTACGGACAGTGTACTCATTACAGCTGTGTCGGCTAGGGGCGCAGATGGAACAGAAACCTCGAACCGTATTTCTATACCCTGCCGGGAATTTGAACCCCCGACCTCTCCATTGACATTCCGGCACGCACGACCATAACACCATCGAGAGATCCCCCCCATATAGATACATGCATCATATATGCATCGTTCGGTATAGGGTATTACTCCATCGACTTCAAAGCTGGAGCCTCCACCAGCCGATGTTAATCTGCGACGTCGCAAACTGAATGGAATGTTGTATCATAAAATGTCTCTTTAAGACTGAATTATTATAAGAGCTGAAGAAACGTCTGCTCTTAATCTCAGACGTCCAAATGCGTTTGTGAGTAGATAAATTTGAAGAGTAACAGATAAACTGTCAGGTCTTAGAAGTTGTTAGGCTTCTTTAGAACGCATTGAACTCAACGGTTTATGGAGGTAACTTAATTAATTAATTATGACTTCGTTAATTAGGCTGTCGACAGCACATCCATCATTGGTATAACGTTGAATGTGTGGAATGGCTCTGTGTAGTTTGATGTAGAGTAGTTCAATGTATTACATAGTATCGTTTCCTATCGGATTACAGAACATTGTAGCTTAATGTATACAGTGGTGTAGTCATGTGGCGTAATGTAGTGTAGAGTGGTGCAGTGTAAGGTAGCGTAATGTAGCGTAAATAGTGTAATGTAGTGTAACATGGTGTTGTGCAGCGTAGAGTAACGTAGTGTATTGTAGTGTAACGTGGTATAGTGTAGCATAGCGTAATGTAGAATAACGTGGTGTAATGTAGTGTAGCGTGGTGTAGTATAGCGCAGCATAATGTAGAGTAACGTGGTGCAATGTAGTGTAACGCCGAGTAGTGTAACGTTGTGTTACATAGTGTAGTGTCGTTATCCATGTAAATCTTTATTATATTACATTACTTCTAAGTTGTAGTTATACAGAATCGAGAAGTCTTTCCGTAATAACAAAAGAGTAAATTTCCAGACCGATGCGCGCACGTAAAAAATGTTCCGGTGGGCGTGGCCTCTTTGGCGGACTGCAACGCCATTGGCTGGAAGTGATTTGATGGACAGGATGATTGACAGGACCAGTTGTACAGATCGCAGCAGATGCCAGACCGGCAGCTGATGAGGCAGGGCAGCGGCTGCGGAGCTTCAGCGACGATGTTAAACGAAGTGCTAATGATGATGATGATGATGCGTTGCAGATTGTGAGCCATCTCACCGGAACACGATCAACGACAACAGTGACGTCATTTGAAATGATGGCCGACATGGGAAGCTGTCGATTCGAACCGATGTCCGGTTCCGGTGGGGGTATAAACATCGCTGCTCCCGGTCCCTTCACCGGATATACCCTCCAGCACCGATCCCAACCGGAAACCGTCTTACCGTCACTTCCTGTGCTACAGGAAATGCGCTACGCTGCCCCCGACAGCACACAGATGCCCGGATGTTTGTCGTTCCCTCCATCGTGCGGCGTTTTCGGGGGCGGTTTCTTTGCCCCACCACAGGGGGCGCACTACACCCCGCTCTACGGACGCGGATACATCCAGAATGGACTGACCCCAAAGGACGGGGTGAACGCATTCATCCCGAGCTACGAGCCCCCGTACCCTCGGGCCCCCGTGATCGAACCAGACCCCCTACGCTTCCTCCCTCCCTCCTCGTCCACTATCAGCCCCTCGACAAACACCCCGGAGAACGACGGCGGGTATCTGGGTCAGGTGGCGAAAGGTCACGACGTCGTCGGCGGGTTCATGACCCGATGTGATGACCTCGTCTGCGACGACCCCGCAGCGGTCAAGGCCAAGTCCTCTGCACCTCGACGTCGTATCACCCGAGACTCCAACCCCAGTCCCTCGGGCACGAAGACCGAACCAACCGACTGCGAAGACGCGACACCCTTCCGTCCAGACCTCGGAGGGGTAGTAGCACCCCCACCAGACCCCCCGCACGTCCTGGCCCCTGGTTGCCATGGCGACTCGGCCGACCGACAGTGCCTCGTCTGGGCGTGCAAGGCCTGCAAGAGGAAGTCGGTGGCCGTTGATCGTCGGAAGGCAGCGACGATGAGGGAGAGACGACGTCTGAGGAAGGTGAACGAGGCCTTCGAGACCCTGAAGAAGAGGACGTGTCCCAATCCGAGCCAACGACTCCCGAAGGTCGAGATCCTCCGCCATGCCATCGACTACATCGAGGCCTTGGAGGAGATGCTGCAGGGGACGGCGAAGGGAAACAACAGAGGACCGGGTCCTGCCATCTCGTCCTCTGCGCTGGCCTCAGCTGCTGTGGCTGCTCTGAGGGCTGGAGGAGGAGGAGCAGGAAGAGGAGGAGGGTGCTCGTCGATGGCGGTTGAGGATGGGGAGGAGGACGATGACGACGATGAGGATGAGACGAGCAACGAAAACGATTCATCTCCAATCAGCGACAAAGATTATCTGGTAAATAGATGATTTCACATATTCATGGATAGATGGATGAATGTATGGATAGATATGTAGATAGATAGAGAGGTATGAAGATAACCATAACCATAACCATAACCATAACCATCAATTTATTGTCCCAAACATTGGCAAAGTAACATTTCGCTGTACAAAGAAGAAAAATCTGTTGGTAACAAAAGGGAACCCAGAAGGGACCAGGGTCCCGCTGGTTAGGGCATCTATATACGCAGTCAGTTGCTAGATGGTTAACAGAGGTTATCCAGATGTATTTAGTACAGAGCATTCATGATATAAGTAAAGTACATGTACAATTTTTAACGTACTAGTACAAAGTATTAAACCTTAACTAAGCAAAAATAAACAGAATAAGGGGTTAGAACCCAACTAATCGCTCTGACGAGTTAACCATAGGCGTAACTGATGTTTAAATAGCTTTAGATTTGAGATACTGCGAAGGTCTTGGGGTATTCTGTTCCATTCCACTGGGCCGACACATCTGATCGAGAATTTACCAGTGTTTGTACGTGCAAATTCACTTCGGTATGAGGCTAAGATTCTTGTATTATGTGAGTGAATGTCCGAAGCTAGGCTATAGAAGTTGGCATGGGAGCTAGGCAGTGTGTTGTAAGTATATCTATGCATAAATTCATTGATCTGCAGTTGTTTGATTTGTGCAATTTTTAGAATACCGAGCTGCATGAATAATTGCTTAGTGTGAGAATTGTAGGGGGAGCCAGCTAGTAATCTAACAACTCTTTTTTGCAAAACATTTATTCTGTGGAGTCGAGAATTTGATACAGATAGATAAATAAATAAAGATGTTAATAGATGGATAAACGGATAGATGGATAGATGTATAGATAAGTAGATGGGTAGATGGAAAGATGGATGATAGATAGATGGATGAATAGACAAACAGATTGATGGCTGGTTGGATGGATGGATGGATGGATGGATGAATGGATAGATAGATAGATAGATAGATAGATAGATAGATAGATAGATAGATAGATAGATAGATAGATAGATAGATAGATAGAAAGATAGATAGATAGATAGATAGATAGATAGATAGATAGATAGATAGATAGATGGATACATAGATAGATAGATAGATAGATAGATAGATAGATAGATAGATAGATAGATAGATAGATAGATAGATAGATAGATAGATAGATAGATAGATAGATAGATAGATAGATAGATAGATAGATAGATAGATAGATAGATAGATAGATAGATAGATAGATAGATAGATAGATAGATAGATAGATAGATAGATAGATAGATAGATAGATAGATAGATAGATAGATAGATAGATAGATAGATAGATAGATAGATAGATAGATAGATAGATAGATAGATAGATAGATAGATAGATAGATAGATAGATAGATAGATAGATAGATAGATAGATAGATAGATAGATAGATAGATAGATAGATAGATAGATAGATAGATAGATAGATAGATAGATAGATAGATAGATAGATAGATAGATAGATAGATAGATAGATAGATAGATAGTCCTACTGTCAAACTATTTAGTATTCTTAGACTTTTGCTATAATATTGAGTGAAATTTGTGAGTGCATGGCACTGAAAGGAAAGGGGGACAATTTATTTCAGTTTGGTGGAGACTCTGTTTTGGGGAGACTGTGTTTGGGGGAGATTTTATATCTTTAAAACTCCGTTCCAAAGTCTGGATAACGCTTAAGGGCCACCTAAATCATCTTTATGTTTACATATTAATTAGCGGCTTTAAGCAGAAGTTAAACATATTGAGATCGAAATACAAAAACCAGTTAAGTTAGGCCTACAGTAACGGTTCTTTCAGCCAAAATAATGTTAAAACTGGATTCAGTGGATGATACTATATTCTTTTGTGATATAAGTAGTTGTATCAACGCCTTTTACTTCGACATCTTCTTGAACACCTTAGAAACGCTGCTAACATATGCTATATATACACAAATGCATACGCTGGCATTAGTGAGGTGGTTGTGGAATCAGCAGTATTTGTATAATTATGCTTTAAATAGCGTCGGTCCTTGTTGCAACGTTAGGATGAAAAATTGAGAAATTAAGAGATTTTTGAATCGTTTTGTGGTTTTTGCTTTTTGCTATCGTTTAAAAAACTTTTAGACGTATGAATGTATCAATCGATTTAACGTTGAATGCACATAAATTTCTCCTGCATGCAGTCAAAATGGTTGGAGAGAATTTTGAGAGAATTTTTGAGACATTTGAGAGATTTTCTGAGTGATTTGAGGATTTCGATAGATTTTTTTAGAGATTTCTCGAGAGATTTTAAAGAAGACCTTTTGGAGATATTTTAGAGATTTTTGGACATCTTCTTCGTTGGTCTGGAATTTTGAAATCATTCGATATTTATTTTTCCGCGTTCAAAGATACTAAAATGAGAAGGCGAGTTGGGAAGATACCTCCATCGACTCGGACCTCCCTCGAACTACTCTTTTTGACAACCCCTCTGACCAGACGCAGCGCTCGTGAATAAGCTGGTTCCCTGCGCTTGGTTTTCGAGTGGCGCTATAGAAGTTTAGAGATTACGATTACGATTACGATCGAATGTGGACGATATTTCGCTTAGCATTGCAAGACCTTCGTTGAAGAGGAAGGGGCAGATCAGAAGAACAAAGAAAACAACCTATTTCTATACGAAACAATCTGAATCAGCAAATGGTATTGCATCCAATCACAGCGAAATTGATGGGGACACAGACGAAGACATCGAAATTATAACAGATGAAGACTCTGAGGGTGAAAGAAAAATCTAGTTTCAATAAGCACAGCAATACTGGTTGGATCGAGAGTTTAACGACATCTTATAGCATCAAAGGCCGTTGAATTGAGAGAAATTGGTTTGAATAGTTCTCAGAGTTTGTTTGACATAGACTAAAATAGCCTTGATAAAAAGCCACTGGTTAGTTAGTTGCTGTTTAAAGACGCTGTGTCATAATTATAAGAAAGATAATTAGCGTCGCCCTCCAGTGGCGGCGCCAGGATTTCTAGTTTGGGGGCTCAAACTCACCAAAAATTTGACGACGGGGGTAGAGCTCACAAAAAGTTGACGACCGGGGACCGGGGGGTAGTAGTAACGAGTGTTTCCAGAATTTTTCGAGGGGTACTTTTCCACACGACAATAGATCATTTCCTCTAATATCATTCTCTACCTCTGTACGAGACCTTGGTGTCATCCTTGATCAGGAACTAACCTTTACTAAACACCTCTCCTCTTTGTCTCGCTCCTGCTTTTACCATCTTCGTCAGCTTAGGGTCGTTGCTCGCTCTCTTTCAACCTCTGCTGCTTCTACTCTTATCCATGCCTTCGTCTGCTCTCGTCTAGACTATTGCTCTTCTCTTTACACTGGTCTTCCTCAAGTCCGCTTGTCCTCCCTTGAGAGGGTCTTTCGGTCTGCGGCGCGCCTTGTTGGTTCCATTCCTCGCTGTGGTAGCGTATCCTCCTACATGCATCATACTCTACACTGGCTTCCCCTCCGGCAGCGTATCCTATATCGGCTCTGCTCTCTCGTCTGGCAAAGCGTCTTGGGTTCAGCTCCTCGCTACTTGTGCACCATCTTCACTCTCTCTTCTTCTCTTAAGGGTCGCTCAGCCCTCCGTTCCTCTTCTCGGGGTGACTTCTTGGTTCCACATGCCCGCACTGCTACTATGCAGCGCCGAGCATTCTCTGTTGTCGGTCCAACAGCGTGGAATGTCTTGCCATCTTTCCTTCGGTTATCTCCTCGCATTCACTCGGTTTCCTTCTACGGCATCTAGGCTACGCCCAATTGAAGACTTTTCTGTATGATCAGGCCTGGCTTGGGAGCGCCTCTGAGTAGAGCCCTTGAAGAGGCGCTATATAAATTTTATGATTGATTGATTGATTGATTCACGTCTAGATTAAACACTGGTTATTCCCATTGGAAATTCGAATCCGATGACTTTTTTGCTTAAAACCTTTCCTTTTAGGGGGCTGAACCGCAGTTAGGGGGCTAAGCACTAGGGGTCTGCGGGGTATACCCGTACCCGCGGGTTTACGTACCCGACCCGTACCCGCGGGTCGGGTACGGGTCGGGTATGCGTTTCACGGGTCGGGTCGGGTACGGGTAGGGTCATCACGGGTACGGGTATACCCGGTTTTACCCGTACCGACGGCCTGACCGGGTCTGCAACGTACTATTAACAGTTTTTAGTGTTCTAGGTGACAGTATATAGACCACGGATATAAAATGTACCATGCAATTGAGACAGCACAACATTGAGTTGCATGTGACAAGTTTTATAAGTTGACTAATGACTGCCTCTTATTATTACTACTACAATAACAGTGCTACTGCTCTTGCTGCTGCTCCTGATGCTGCTGCTGCTGCTGCTACTACTACTACTACTACTATTAGTACTACTACTACTACTGCTTCTGCTACTACTAGGCCTACTATTGCCACAACAACAACAACTGCAACAACTACAACAGCAACAACAGCAACAACAACTACTACTACCACTACTATCATCATCATCTTCATCATCATCATCATTATCCTATTTATTATTATAATTATTATTACTACATGCTGAGTTGTAAGCCTATTGTCCTGGTAGGGACAGGGGCTATGAGAAGGCGCGATAATGACGTGACGGGTACTTTACGGGTACGGGTATACCCGCGGGTACGGGTAGGGTCGGGTAGTAATTTTGAGTACGGGTCGGGTACGGGTACGGGTAACGGTTCTATGTTACGGGTACGGGTCGGGTAGCAAAAATGCTCTACCCGCAGACCTCTACTAAGCACCCCCTGGCGCCGCCACTGTCGCCCTCTTCCTTTCTCCAGCATTTAAACACCTTTTTATCGTTTCTTTCATACACTTTATATAAGTAATTTTCGTTCAATCACCATTCAATGGATTCCCGTCACGGTATACATAATAGCGATCAATATCTCAAAGCCATTGGTAGAAACATAACATGAACTTTGAAACGAAAATTGTATGGATACTGTGTAACTAATTAGGCTACTATCAGAACATTATTAGCCTATCTTGCTCAGCAATTCCCATCGTCCTTTGTTACGTAAAATAAATAAACAATTGTAACAGTCGCGATGTCACCTTTAACAACTAATGATTGGTTGGCTATAATATTATAGTTGCTGTTTAACGACACTGTGTCATAAGAAAGAAGATTTATCGTCGCCCCCATCGTTTCTCCAGGCTTGGGACTGGCACTTCCAGAGCACGAGCAGTGGCGGAGTTAAGGGCACTGGCACGTATACCAGTAGTAGTAGTTTCAGTTTAACGACACTGTGTGATAATAAAGGTCATTAGCGTCGCCCTCCGCATTCACACTGGCTTGGGATTGGCACTGTCTGACATTAAGGCACAGGCGTGCAGTGGGGGAATGGAGTTTAGAATCTTATAAGGCACAAAAGCGGTTGACGTCCGCAACTACACCTCTATATAAGACGTATTCAGACGCTACTATCTAAGGTATATGTATACTATTATTGTATTGTATTGTATTCAAACATTTATAAAGCGCCTCTCATATATGGTGAACCATTCAGAGGCGCTCCCAGTGCGCAAGGCCACAAGAGAAGAAAAAGGTTTTGAGAAAAGCAAAGGTGGAAGGAAGAGAGGTATAGAATTCGAGAGCGAGTATAGATGGAGACAGCGCATTCCAAAGAGAGTATTAGTAGTAGTATTACGAAATACAATACATTACAATTATACTCCTCTGTATATATAACAACGTTCCTTTTATAATATTATAGTAACAGTTCTCAGGAAAACGTTTCTTTGGACACCTTTATATAACAGTGTCAACGCTTTATGTATACACTTCGTCCTTTCTGTGGGTCTAATTTATTGAGATCTGCCTGAGGAGTTCAAAGTGAACGGCCTGATGTCCACAATATGCTGTTAAACACTAAAATAATAATTATTTGACTACGAGTTTATGTATCGGAATGTTAATTCTAAAATGGGTTATTTTTAGGACGATGTCTCTTGGACACCTTTAAAACCCATCTATCTGCTGCTATATATTTGGCAAACCAGTTCAGTATAATAAAGCTAATTGGAAAAATTATAATTCAGTATAATAAAGCTAATTGGAAAAATTATAAAGATTCTAGCAATTTAACATTAACTAATGAAGTCCTAATGAAAACAAATATAGATGATAAATATAATGATATATTAGAATGCATAAATACCTTAGCTAATCAATCAATACCTCTTAAAAAACAAAATCTAAGAAAGAATGAAAAGCGTAAGAAATTTAAACCTCTACCATATTGGAATGATAAATGTAATGAAGCTGTGTATAAAAGAAATCAATGTAGAAACAAAATGAAAAAAACCAAAGAACTTAATGATTATATGGAATACAAAAAGCAAGAAGCTATAGTTAGAAGAACCCTTAAGGTAGAAGCAAAATCTAGTTGGCAGGATTATTGCTCTACGCTTACTAATCAAACGAAGTTAGGATCAGTATGGAGCATGGCTAGAAAAATGAATGGAGTAGCAGCTTACGCATCAATTCCTACTCTTAATGATAATGGATTATTAGCTGAGTCAAACATAGATAAAGCAAATATACTAGCTCATACTTACGAAAAAACTAGTAACTCTCAAAATTATAATAAAAACTTCTTAAATTATATTACAAGTAATAACATAGATAATAGCCATATTAATAATGAAAATAATCGTAATGAGGAAATAGAATTAATGAACAAAATTTTTAATATGAATGAACTAAAACAAGCAATCAAATCGGCAAAAAATAATAAATCACCGGGGGATGATAGGATACCATACGAATTACTGAAACACTTACATAAAAATGCACTAAAAACTCTATTGAGTTTTTATAATGAAGTATGGATTGAGGGAAATATACCAAGTGATTGGAATCATGCCATTATATTGCCTTTACTTAAACCAAATAAGGATGCAACAAAACCAGAATCCTATCGACCAATTTCATTAACAGCGACTTTATGCAAAGTAATGGAGAAAATGGTTGCGAACCGTCTCCAGTGGTATTTAGAAAAAAATGCTATATTTACAAAAAATCAATCTGGATTTCGTAAGTATAAAAGCACAATCGATCAAATTCTTAAACTGCAGGATACAATACTTAAAAAGCTAAAAAATAAGGAACAAGTGTTGGCAGTTTTCATTGATTTTGAACGTGCTTATGACATGTTACATGTACCTACACTTTTACAAAAACTAAAAAAATTAGGAATAGTGGGAAACGTAGCAAATTGGGTCAAAAGTTTTTTATTTAACAGAACATTTCAAGTAAAGGTTGGAACTGAATTATCCGATAAACTAGTACAACAAAATGGGACTCCGCAAGGTTCAGTAATTTCTCCCCTATTGTTCCTAATAATGATTAATGATATTCCATCAGGCCCAGAAGGTGTTAATATGTCACTCTTTGCAGATGATAGTGCAGTTTACATAGGACATAGAAAAACTAAAACTTTAATTAAAAAAATCCAACAATCAATTGATGAAATAAATAACTGGTGTAATAAAAATGGGTTTAAAATATCAATAGCTAAAACTGTAGGAGTTCTATTTACTAATAAAAATCAATTACCAATAATAAACATTAAAATTGATCAAGAATTGATAAAAATGGAAAATAAAGCTAAATTTCTAGGAATGATATTTGATAAGAAATTAAGTTGGAAACCCCACATAGAATATATAATAGAAAAATGCAAAAAAAGATTGAATCTCATGAGAGCGGTTTCAGGTTATTACTGGGGAGCTTCTAAAAAATCTTTATTAGCAATATATAAAGCATTAATACGTTCAATATTAGATTATGGAGATGTGGCCTATTCTTCGGCTAGTCAATCGCTGTTAAATAAATTATGTACAATTCAAACTGAAGCCCTAAGATTATGTTGTGGAGCCCCAAAGAACACAGCAGCTTTAACACTACAAAACGAATGTGGGGAATTCCCCCTCCATATGAGAAGACTGTATAATTCCAATAAAATGGGAATTAAAATATTAGGAAATAAAGATCATCCATGTCAAATGAATTTCCAACCACATTGGACAGATGTCAGTAAAACACCACAAAACAAGAATCATTCTATACACTACAGAACAAATGAATTCATATCATCTCTTGATACATCTTTTATTGGACCCTGTTTTCCCCAAATTCCCCCTTGGACTAATAACAAAATAGATATAGATATCAGTCTCAAAAAGCAGATTAGCAAAAAAAGAGATAACCCTGAACTTCTGAAATTAGTTGCACTTCAAATGATATCAGGATATAAACTAGAAACACTTATTTACACGGATGGGTCAAAGGCAGACGAAGTTGTTACTGCAGCTTTTACAATTCCAAGTATAGATTTAGATAGAAAGTTTAGATTATGTAATGGATCCAGCATCTATGCAGCAGAGTTAACTGCAATAAAAGAAGCAGTAACATGGATACTAAACACTGAGAATAATAAGAACTGTCAATATGTAATATTATCCGACTCACTAAGTGTACTTACTTCTATTAAGAAAAATAAATCTGATTCACGACCCAATTTATTTAACGAACTGATGATGCAATTGAATAGATTGGAACCTAATCAAATAAAAATGGCATGGATTCCAAGCCATGTAGACATAAGTGGTAATGAAAGAGCAGATAAATTAGCAAAGGAAGCACTCAATTTAGATAATATTAATTCCACAAAATACTTAGAATCACAAGAGATGAATACTTTTATTAAAGACTATATAATAAATAAATGGCAAATAGAGTATAACGTTGAAAAGCAAGGGAACTTCTATAAAACCATATGCCCACTTGTTTCTACTAATATAAAATTTTCTGATCCATATAGGCATAAAGAAGTACAAATTAGTAGATTGAGACTTGGTGTTGCCATTACTAATAAAAAACTATTTCAAATGAAAAAGCACCCTAATGGGTTATGTGATACATGTGAGGTTACGGAAAGTATAGAACATATTCTATTGGAGTGTAAAAAGGAAAATATTTCAAATATTCTAAAAGATAAATGTAATAGTTATAAATCAGAATTTAATTTAAAATCTCTGCTTGATGTGGGATGTTTGCAGAGTGCAGTATATAATCTTGTTAAAATCATTAATAAAGGAAAAATACTATAATTATTGTCATAAATATTAGTATCAGATCAAATCTATTACAAACATATAGTTGAACACATTCCTTATGATTAAAATACCAATAAACACAAAATATGTGTGATTAATGGTCATTTCATTATTTCATTGCATTTTCTAATGATATTACATTGTTTCATAGGAAAATGTTTAATGAAATGTTTAATTAAGTATTCTGTCATGTAAATAATTGTTAACATGCATTCTTGTAAATAGATGTATGTTAAAATAAAATGTGTATATAATACATGTATATATATTACACATCTGTGCTGAATTTCTGTTTGCAAATAGCATTACATGTTATTTTAGAAAACTTAAAGCTGTTAATAACTTTGTAAACATATTTGAAAAGAGCTAATATAGCCAAAAAAAAGCATTTCAAACTTCAGTTTTAACATAGGCTGCCATTGTCATGCAACTACTTAAAACATATATCTAATTTTTGTTCTCAAATGCTAACCGCTTTTGCTGTTGCAGACGATCACGCTGGTAATTGTGTAGTTGTTCAATAAGTCGACTGACCACCATCCACTCAATCCTTCTGGTGCTTCTGGTTGAGCGCAGGACTCGATATTTCCATCAATCGCTCGATTGGAAACCATACCCATAAACGCACCAGTCTGATTCGTTGGAAGATTTTGCAAGTTTAAAAATGTGTCTGCAATATAAAAACAGTAGTGGCTCCTTCGTCTATAGATACGATCAACCGACATATATACTACACCTTTGAAAGAGAGTCAAAGCAACATACTAAAATAGACTAATTAAAATTAATATTAAAAATTGATCGTCAACGCAGTTAACCTGTTTCTACTGACCATTGCTGACCATGAAGATTACTGACCATGAACTTAATGCACACTATGCCTCTACATCCAGTGACCTTGGATATACCAAAACGAATGTGCGGCTTTCTGCATCTGACAATGTACCATTCATTTAAGAGATTCGTATGTTTCAGATCCTTGACAGACTACACCATAAGGCTGATGGATCGGATCGTCTGCCAGCGTGGTTACTGAGGTTGGCGGCTCCAGTTTACTCTGAAATCTTGACCTGTTTAATCAACCAGTCGATAAATACCTCTCTAGTTCCTAAGCAGTGGAAGCAAGCAATTATTCATCCTGTGGCTAAAGTTCCATCACCTAGCGCACCTGTTGACTTCCGGCCTATCTCTGTAACTCCTGTAATATCTAGAATGGTGGAAAAAGAACTTGTTCGTCAGTACCTGTATCCGCAACTAGAAACGTCACCAATGAAAAAACTTCTGAATGACCAGTACGCGTTTCGCCCTACTGGATCTACAACTGCGGCCTTGATCTCGATTATACATCATATCACTACCCTTCTCAGGAAAAATGAGTACGTTACTCTGATATCACTGGACTTCAGTAAAGCCTTTGATACAGTTCGTCACTCCACACTTGCGGAGAAGCTAGGTACGATGGACATACCAGATAACATCTTTAACTGGATAATTAACTTTTTCGAGAATCGTACTCATGTAACAAGGTGCAACAGAAGTCTATCCTCGGAGGTGTCCATCAATGCAAGCATCGTTCAGGGTTCGGGACTGGGTCCGGTCTCTTATGACATCACTGGATCAGATTTGAAGACTAAGTATCCTGAGAATAGACTATCAAAATATGCAGATGACACTTATCTATTGGTGGGTTCTACCATGAGAGCAACGGTGCTTGAAGAGCTTGAGACAATATCTTGCTGGGCTGAATGTAACAACCTGAAGCTCAATCGATGTAAGACCAGAGAGATGATAATTCCTCGTCGACGCGGTGTCATGCTCCCTGAGACGCTAAAGGAAGTAAGCAGGGTGCCGGCGGTAAAGAACAGATTTTAGGCGTCACCATCCAAGCCAACCTAAAAGTCGCAACACATGTAGCAGATAGCCACGGATCTGGAATACTCTTCCGCCATCTGTGCGTGCCACTAATGCTGCATGTGGTTACATGGTTTCTCTCGACTCTTAAAGACGCACTTTTTCAGCTGTTTGATGGCCACATGTAGAGCGCTTCTGTGAGACTCTTAAGTGGCGCTTATATAAATGTCTTATTACATTACATTACATTACATTTACATTGCATTACATTACATATCTTGGCCAAGTGCATGGGGACCTTTCATGCGCTCCGCATACTCAGGTGTCATGGACTTCCAGCGTGTGCTCTGCAAGAGGTTGTTCGAGCTACATTGGTTGCAAGAATGATTTACGCCATACCTGCATGGTGGGGTCTCACCAATGCAGAACAACGATGTAGGCTCGAGAAGGTACTTGTCAGAGCTCGACGGGCGGGTTATCTATCAATGGACAATTCGACATTCCTGATGTGGAGACGATGGTTACTAAAGCTGAGGATACGCTGCTATCTGCGGTCCAAAGGAACAGTTCACACGTTCTGACAGAGCTTTTCCCACCTACTAACATACGCCAATATATTATGCGACCCCGACCTCATGATTATGTACTACCCTTCAAGGACAATAGAAATTTTATTCCTCGTGTCCTTTACCGGAAATTGGTACCAATAATCTGAGAGTCTTTGTCAAAATGTACCATTTAACGCTAACTTCCATCGTTTGAACCTTCCTGTTAATATTAGTTTTATATTTTGATTCTATCTTTATCATTCTTTTGAACTAGCTGTAATCAGTTGCGGTGTGTCAGCTGTTTTTTGTGTGCCAATAAACGAATATAATAATAATAATTGCTGTAAACCATAAAAACGTTATATTTTTTAACGGGCTCCACTGAGCAATCAAATGCTAGGAAAGAACTCAGAGTATAAATCTCTCTTTTCCGTGATGATTGACAACAGAAATTTGAGTTTATGGTTGGTCATAATAGCTTCCAGGCTTTTATTGCTCAAAATGTTGCAATTCATCACTTTACTATAAATTTTAAACAGCCAGCTAGTAGGCCTACTTAAAAGTGGGTCTACTGCCTTTATACGATATCCGTATAAAATTAGAAGTTTCCAAATGTTTTTTGGGATATATCTTTGGTTCACATTCCACCGTTTTTTCTCTTTATTTTGCCCGTCGACGTTCGTAATCATAACAGTAATCTCCAAACTTCTAAAGCGTCACTCGAAAGCCAAGCGCAGGGCACCAGCCTATTACGAGCGCTGCGTCTAGTCAGAAGGGTTATCCGAGAGGGTAGTCCGAAGGAGGTCCGAGTCCGGTTTTCAGAGGATCAGAGGGGCAGAGTAGGCTAGCTGTTAAGGTGGGTGTTGTTTAGGTCGAGAGTTGGAAGGTAGATGATCAGTTGAGTCTGAGTAAGAGTTCTTGAAGAGGAGAGACTTTAATTTCGAGTGGAAAGCCTTGGGGTGATGGATAGAGGAGCATGAGGCAGATGATGATGGGTGATTGGAGATGATGGTGAAGGAACCGAAAAAGTGCGTAATTCAGAGTAAGATTGTTCCAGAGACGTGGTGCAGTGTTGGATATGGCTCGCGGTTGGAGAACTTGAGATGAGTAGTGACCGGAGGTCGGTCGAGAGAGAGTGAGAACGGAGGATGATCGGGTAGAGCGGATTGGCTGGATGGTGAAGAGCTCGCGGAGATATCTGGGCTGGGAGTATTGTAGGGAGTTGTAGGTTAGTGATAGGACTTTGAAGTTAATACTCGCTCTGGGATTTTTAACCAATGGAGTGATTTGAGGATGGGAGTGATATGATGATCCTTGGGCGTTCTGGTGACGTTGTATCAATAGGATGCATGACTATGTGTGTCGAATGTTTAAAGAAAATGGTCAAAAGGATTTCTCCCTATGTCGGTCGAATACGCTGTAATGCTAAGTAGTGAGTATGAATTCTGAATTTCCTAGTATCGTGCCAATCACCGATAAAGACAACTTCTACCTGGACTTGACCTTGCTTTATTAGTAGCCGTACACTTGCCTTTGACATGTTTTGATCGCACATTTCATCGCTCTATGGCATCAAACTGTGTTAGTCGATGCAACGGCATATATATGACGGTGTTGATATTTCTAGCGCATTTGCTAATTATTCTGGACGTCGATTAATAATAATGTCACTGACTCACTGTAAACGAAATTAAAGTAGGGCGTTTGGTTGAGCGCATGATTCGATATTTTCATCAACCGCTCGATTAGAAAACATACCATTAAACTGATTTGTTGGAAGATTTTGCAAGTTTGTAAAGGCGTCTGAAAGTGTAATAATTTAGTTTTTCTTTCGCATACATGATTATATGACATAGACCTACTGTAGCCTACACTACACTTTAAGATAGTCAAAACAACATAAATTCGCATGTTAAAGCATTCAAATTGATTGTAAACACATTTAAAGCTGTAACTAATGAGAATTGCTAAAAACCTTAATTATATATTAGCCCAATATTATCATTATTTGTTGTCGTTGTTATTATTATTATTATCGATCAGAACTTTCACCACGCTGGTGTTATAATGCACAAGGCATCACCGATGGCGAGCCAAAGCCAAGTCCTAATCAGGTCGAATATACAGAAGATCAATCATTGCGATAAGACAGTAGCAACCTATTGTGGATAAGCAATTTGTTAGAGGTCAGTCTTAAGTCCAGAACGAAACGACGTAAGCGGCCGATCAGAACGAAAAGCCACATGCGTAGGGTTTCAACATTTAGATCCAGTAACAATAACTTGTCCATCAAGAACCGTTCCAGCTCTACGTATGACCAGGGAAGGATATGCAGTCAGATGACATCGTCGAATAATGATAAGACTGAGGAATCAAAACTGACCGGTTAGCCAGCATCCAATGTATTGCAAACTATGAGCCCTTGTTTAAAATAAATCTTTTGCTGAACAGGAGGCTTATGCGAAGCTTTAATTTAAGCCCGGGAATAGCATGTTCATAATTACTTGAACGTATTAATTATAGCCCTCGCGAAAGAGTTACGAAGTCTTGGGAGTTTCATCATGTCTGAACTTGTAGTACCAACAAAATGTGATAACTGTAACCGAGGCGACTAGAAACCAATGCGTTTTCCAGAGATGTTCCGTAAGGAAGTGTATCATGCGTATGTCACATGTCACAAATGTGCACATAATTATGCTGACTTACAAATATCATTTACATAGTCAGTAACAGATATAATAGAATCAAAAACAACATCCAAGTTACACGCAGCATTATCCAAATCAGCAAGAATGACCCAGTTTCACAAATTTAAGCCAATTGAAATGTTTCGCTGGACTTCCCAGTAACGGACATCAAGCTTTCGATGGATAAAGGAGGAGTTTATTAGCCAAAAGACATGATTACATATCCTCAAATGGTAGTGGGCAACAGCTGAGCACACAAATGACAAGACTAACTGTCGAATGAAATTCAGATTTTGGTGTCATCAGCATAAAATTGTATTCCAATGAATGACTATCCAGCTGTATTCCTAGTGGAGTGGTGAATAATTATAACACAAGAGGACCATGCGAGACATCCTGCGGAGGAACAGATGTCAACAAAACACTAGACGAATCATTTAAACACACTGATCAAGTGTGTGGACTAAAATAAGAATTGAACCAATTTAGTGCAGGCCTGCAGGGCCAGAAAACCTACACCAGTGCTAGAGATGATGCAGAAGAATACAATAGTCCACAGTATCAAAAGTGCAGACAAGTTAAGAACATGTGCCGTTACCTTTTCGTTATCCATAGAGCACATACAGCTCATAGCAAATGAGGGGCAAAAAGTGCTGCGTTGAATAAACCTTACGGTACAAAGATTAAAAAGAACAGATTAGTGAGTTGGAAATAATTCTCAAACGATTTGTAAGTAATCATAACTACCCGCTCAAACGTTTTAAGTATAAATGTAAAGTTAAGATTAGTCTGTAATTTTACAGATCTGCTGGGTCAAGAAAAGGTTTCTTTAACAGAGGATAAACTATGCTATCTCTTCCAACTTTGTCTGTTGTACCTAAGATTGATCTGAGGTGTTACCTGACAGAATTACATCAACTTTGATTTCGCACAGTGAAAGTGCATCATGTCTGTAACCTCCTCGTCGTTTGATAGTAACGTATCTACCATTCAAAGGATTCGGAGAACACACAAGAGTTATATTAGCGTTGCTAGCAACCGAGGATTCGCTGCTGTACGTGTTACAGACGGACGATGATTGCTCGTCCGTGCTGTTCGTATTTGCGATTAAAACTGTAAAATTCAGGAGATACCCTGAATCTGCAGATAGAAAACAATTTATAAATACAGAAATCTTCCTTGATAGAATAACCTCAAATACAATAACTATTATATTGATAACATATACATATTCAGTAGCATGGTTAGGAGAGACGATTATCCTATATGCCGAAATAAATTATCATTTGTTACTTTGATGCTGGATAGAAAAAATACTTGAATGAAAGCGAAAAGAGAGTAGTATTTGGAAAAATGTTATTGAAACATATAGTGACATCTTGCAAGACCAAAAGTGACAGAGATTTGGGTTGGGGAAATTGGCTCTTGAAAGATAGATCTATGTCCCGCAGAATGAATATCACAATTTGCACTACACAAAATTCTAGTATAGGCCTACCTTTAATTATATTAACAAGGTGAATTTTCTTATGAAATCAAAGTGTATTTAAGAGATTCAAAACAAAATTGCAACCATGAATAGGCCAAACTCCATCAATCTTTAAACGTGCAAAGAAAAGTACCGGGCAGCTGAAATACCTAATTGAGATAAATGGTTTCTCTTTTCTGAAGTTCTATAGATACTGAATGCCAATGTACATTCTTTAAGTTATTATCACTCTTAAATATCTTTAAATTGCTGGCATATTTTGTTTAGGGTAGTTAGACCTACGCAAAATATAAGACAGAGCTTACTCTCTCAGTCTTGAGAATGCTGTCATAATCTACCAGCTGCAGCTATAAGAGAGTAAATGCACGGGTTATATCCATTTAAGCTATTGCTATGCGATAATATTGCCAATAATCATTAAAGTAGGCTATAGTTTTATATAAGCGTGAAAAACTTACTGTCATTGCTGTTAGTCAGAGTCACTGAAGTCACGGAGAAAGTGACTCCAAGATCAATCTGAAACCACGCAAAAGTTGTGCTTCGCAAGTTCGCATCATTTTCTGCGGCTAGACTGCAAGTATATCGATTGCCATCGATTACGTAAGAAGCACTGATGCCCCAGCCAGATGTGGCCGTTCCAGAATGTCTCACAGTTCTCTCGGGAATGAATGCTGAATATTCAAAACACTTGTTAACAAATTATTTTAACAGTAGAAATGTGTAGCCTTTGAATTAAATCAACATTCTAAATTTTCAATATTCAGTGGGTCTTTACATGGTAATTTTATTTTCAAGGTGTACACACTATACAAGAATAGGCGGCAGGCCTACAACATACGCTTGAGATTGTGCGCTATGAGAGCTTGTTTGTTATTGTCTCTTATGAATCTGGGGTATTTGTAAACGAGAATTTGATAAATTCATATGATATTATTGTGACTATTTTTGAGTTAAGGAAAGATGATTAGCAAATTAGGAAAAGTTTCTTCAGCTTAGTAATAAATTTAGAAAAGTGTGTGCAATTCAGTTTGATATGCTTTAATGCAATGTTGACTTTCTGAATGTAACTTATGAAACCTGAATTTGGTTAATTTGATGAGCAAACAGGAATTATGTGAACCAATTAACTTTTAAGCACATGATTTATGTATTTCATATGAGCAAATATTGGCAATTTAGTAAAGTAATAATTGGTTGATTACGTAGTTACAGGTATAACATTGTTTGATTTGATCATACAAATTTCGCAAAAACTTTTGCAAATTAAAATCATTATTGTGCCTTTTGCTTTTTCTTTTCTCCCTTTAAGACATTTTTTATTTTAAAAAATTTCGTAGATTGGTTATTGTACTTGGAACTATATTTAAGTGCATCGCCACTGCTGAAGGCTTCAATAAACCTCAGCCTGATACAACTCGGATATTGCTCATATTGATAGCCCAGTATAAATGGAGTACTGATTGGGTTGGATATTAAATAAAACTAGAAGCTTGAAATTGTCTCATTATGCTTCTAATGCTTTTATTTTTTATAATTCATTTATTTCTCTAGTGTTCTATTTCTCAACGTCAGCAAATACTACAGTTTTTAAAAATAGTAACAGAAGAGCAAATATTAAATCCAGTGTTTTCCAGGGTAATAGGAACAACGTCTAAGGCAAACTGTCAGAAGATGAGCAAATGGCATAACGAAATTTAGTCAGTATAGTTGGATAGAACAGACTGAGAGCTGGTGGAGGGGACCCTGAGCACGATACGCATTTGTGACGGTGTAGGTTCTTATTCACCGCTTGATAAAATAATTTTGTTGGTGAGGGCTTTCAGAAACTAAACGAGAAAACTCTGTGGATTTGGCTGCTGAGGCAAGTTTACGGACAACACGACATTGGCACTTGAATTGAGTGGATGGATAAATAATGGGACTGTCGTCAACACCCGTCAAGGCCTCCTTGCTGCGACAATATCCGATTTGTACCAGGCTGGAAGGGGCGTACTACGACCCTCTTTGATTCAACAGGAATGTTTCTATCTTGGATTTCTGATGAAGTTGCATTTAACTGGACGGCAAGTTCTGTAACTGTCTATGCTGGGGAACAAACACAGAGAGAAGGAAAGAATATCGGCTTTGAAGTATGAACGCTGAGAGGCTCCTGATGAAAGAGTAGGCGGAATATGGTTTGTGATTTAAAGAAACCTGAGACGTGATGGCAGTATCGTCAGGCAAGTTAAACTCAAAAGAATAATTGTTTTAACGGCAGAAAAATTGAATCAACTTATGAGGATGTGATGTGTATGACCCGTGTCATGAGTTAGGAAAAGACGTGTTGAACAGGATCAAGGGCAAAGCGGAGATTCTGGTATTTTGGTGAAGCATAGTTCATACTAATTGTATATGTTTTGAATTGTAAGTTCAGAAGAAGAAGAAACCAGAAATTGATCATAATTCCTTGAAAGCTGCTTGATTGTTTAACCTCTCCATGATTGACCATCAACGTCACTCCAGCACCTTCCCACCTTGCTTTTGCCGAATCTAAGGTTAGACGGCATACATAGATCTGGAGCTCGATATTTTCTAGTTGCGAGGTTGTCCAATGTCCATCCTTTATATATAGACTGACACAGAAATCTACGGGACGAGCGGTGTGGAAGAACGCTGTCAATGGCCTTAAAAACTTATCGGCGAGATGCATCCACCAGTGGCGTACCTTATGAGGGGGCAGGGGGCTGTCGCCCCGGGCGGCACTTGTGCAGCAGGGGCGGCAAAATAGGGTTGAAGAAAAATTAAAAAGGATGGAATGTTGGACAAAAAATGAAAAAGTAACAGAGAAAGAAAGGTAGAAAAAGAAGGAAGAAAAGAAAACCGTCACGTTGATCAAGTCGACTTGGCTTTGATGCCGCCCCTAAACCTCCGTTAGTGCGGCAACACTGTACGTTAAGCAATAAACAGTATTGTAGAAAAGGAAGTAGTTTCTTTGTAATGTGTAGGCTACTAAATATGAGCATATTATATTATTATCTATAATCCAAATAATCCAGTAAATAAAATTAATCGTTTCATTTAATTTTCATTGTTATTAAGAGTGAAACTTCTACTGCCAACAGTAAGCCGTGTTTGCACCCTTAGTGTACAGTGGAATAACGGTTAGGCCCTGTTAATGATTTTTGAAGAATGCAGCGCGGCAGCGCCGTGTCTTGCCTTTTATATAAGGGACACAATCATTACTGTAGCCTACGCTGCTTCCTCAAAATTATGACATAAACAAATGTTAAAAATCTTAAATAGTAGGCCTATTAATTTTGTAAATGAAATCTGGTGTCTGTCTTTATAAATTCATTCATTTCCATTTAGGCCTAATGGTTCCGTTTGGTTGGCACTACGTTATTATTAACTGTAACTAATGAGATAATAACTTTAAGAATTTTACTGTGAGATACTATATTTGTTAATTACTAGTTCCTCTCGGTCTACTCGTATTAACTACAGATACTCGCAATATTCATTCATTCATTCATAACGAATGAAAAATTAATGAGTAAGAGGCTCGACCAAGTGGGGCTAATTTGGACAAATTACTGAAAATTTGGGGCTGAATCGAAGAGAAAATTTATAAAAAAAGTAGGTAGTGCTGAGGCTATGTCCGATATTTTGTTTCTTCTACCTTAGTAACTGAAGCGGCGGGTCAGCGACAGTCGCAACTCATGCAATAAAATGTTTTATTATCTAATTATATAGATTTCAGTAAGTTGAAAATGTAGGTTATAATATAATATATTATAACCTACATTTTCAACTTACTGAAATCTATATTATAACTAAAAAGGATAATTAAAAATGCAATGAAAAGTTATATATCCAGACAAGCTATCAACTTCATAAAATAAAATTGTAGGCTTTTATGTAATAAGATCGAAGATTTTCATAAAAACCGCAATCTTTTAGAGCAAATAGCATATCCAAAATTAAGTGGCCAATGGCGGCTTTTTCCGCCGTCGCCCCGGGTGTGCGGTGTTGTATAGCTTACTACACCTTTCGGCCAGTGTTATTTCAGTTGTGATTTTTTAATTCCAGTTCCAGTTACAGTTATCAAATTTATGATTTTTCAGTTACAGTTATAGTTACAGTTAACTGCAATAAGATTTTTCAGTTTCAGTTATTTGTTTTCTTTCGGTTACAGTTTCAGTTATTTTCATATGTCACGACTACCGACACACTGGCCACAAGTGTTACAAACATACTACAGTTACCAGAAATATTTATGCAGCAAATCAATCGGATGTAAGTTATTGTCGATTTACTCAAAGGAAAACACGATGTTCCAGATTAGCACTTGCTCTGTACTACTTGTGTGCACATAAATCCCCACAAACTGAGAAAACACGCTCAATATATGTACCAGAGTTTGATAATAGGTCTGTCGATTCACACTCGTGTTTTTCGGCGTCATTGCCAGCAACAGTGCGAACTGCGAACACAACATCAACTCTTGTCTACTGCCGCTTCATAAACAAAATATTCCCAACCGCCAATTTATACTTTTCTTGTAGTTTGCACTGACAGCTCTTCACGAACCCAGATGTGTGCATTTACATATCACTCTGGCTCTCTCCATTCTCCTCAGGCGATCTCTATTTTCTCGGGCTTTCTCTCTCTATCTTAATTTTCTCTGTACACCCACACTCCCACAGTTATCTGCAGCTGTATGGCCAATTGCACTCTGGTACCTTGGTGTGGAATAATATCCCTCTAGCTATTCGTTCTTCACCTAATCTCTTGATATTCAAAAAAAAGCTACGCTCCCTCCTAGTTAATGAATTAATTGACTTAACTTAGTTGTATTTGTCTGTACTGCTATTTTAGTTAAGATTGTAGCCTATATTGTTTTGTTAATGTCGTTTAATGGTCTCTTCTTATGTTTTTGTTTGTTTATTCCAATCTAAGTATCGACTGGCTGTAATTTAGCGGGATCCATGATCCCTTTTGGACCCCATGTAACCAGTAGGCCTACATATCAATTCATTGCCTTATTGTTTCATTGTTTTAATCTTTTATTTCCATGTGTTTAACTGTACTTCCCACTCATTCCTTTTACTTTCGATATTTAGTTTAAATTAGTTAAGGTTAGTTAAGATTTTTATGTTAATCAAGTCAACAACTGTTATACTATGTAAAGCATCTTTCGGTCGCCACATATTATGTTGAAATTGTATAGAGGTGTCCCTACTTAGCGGGATCTTTGATCCCTTCAGGGCCTTCCCTTGTGGCATTCAACAATCCATACTTAAAAAGTGCAATCTGATTTGTAATATTATTGTTTATTGTTGTTTGGCTACAAATAAACGATTGATTGATTGATTGATTGAGAGGGGTGATTTACGATTGTGCAGATTTTTTCCAAGTTTTAGTTCAACAAGCAAAGATTCAACTGAGTACATCAGCGCAACTGTAAGAAAGTCCACTATTTATATTATATATGCACAGTGCACACGTTTATAAATCTCAGTCCGTCGAGACGTAGCATCGGCCTATGTCCGCTTTCTGCTGAACAGAGCCTCGAAACCGGCTTACTCCGACAAGTGCAGCTAAACATTAACTGCCCCGCCTTCAATTGAACTCCTTCCCGCGTGTCCCACAGCCCACACTTGCGGTGGACCACCTACCCCGCTCAGTAATTGGTCGTAATTATACATAGGCCTATGTATATTGCACAACTAGGCGCACACTCATAAGCGCATATTCGCAGGTGCAAAGGGCCTAATCACTCATTTAGGGTCCAAGTGCTACTAATTATAACTGCTATTTGTTACAGCGATCAATAGGTAAACGAACACACCTATGATCATCCTCGTTTTGACAGGCTAATTTTAGTCTGAAGAATTTCTCAATACGAAAGTAAAAATGGCTTCAATTGAGACGAATAACACAAAATCCAGCAACAAATGAAGCCTCTATAGGATTTAACCAAATGTTGTATAATGTATACCGAGACATTTGCAGATCCTAGAATATTGTCTTGCATACCTACGTTCTGCGTGAAAAGCCTTGAAGATATTGGTCAAAATCTAACAAGAAAGCTGGGAAAATATGCCTTGTCCATTATGTAAAAGAGAATTATTTTTGCCATCCTATTAGAATGCTTTAGTGGAATGCAGAAGAATTTCTTTATGGCCAGACAGAAGCTTAGTTCTTTCTCGTGCACTCATTTAAACATTTCAAATTTTCTGATATCTGACTTTTCTCTTTTTGTATTATTTGTGTAATAGCATTTGCCCGCAACAATGGGAGTCAGAACAATCAGACAATGAGGCAAAAAATATCATATCCGCCCTAATAGTGACGAACGATTTGGCGGAGAAATCAGTGGCTCTCATGCAGTCCTTCAATGAAGCCATGGTCGTGAAATAAGGAAGAAAAACAGTTTGTTCTGAAAATTGTATTGTATTTATTGTATGTGTATTTGAACACTTGTTATCATGCGCCCCTAGCAGATTGCAAATTCAGAAGGCGCTCCCGATTAGTGTCGCTACTAATGAATGCGGATCTTTCTGTCAGATTTATCGCATTGAGCAATTGCGAGTGAATGACATTGCCCGGCAACCCTACAAAGTTGGCAATTGAGGTGGCTTCGAGCCGCAACTCGCTTGATTTGCAGCGCAGGGTTATACCCCTATACACAGCGCCCCAGTTGTATCTGTGATTTTTTAGATGAACATTGTACTCCACGTCTATATTGCGACCTACTAATCGCCATGGTGGACAACCATCGAAACAAGTTCCCAAAAGCACTAAAGGGAATAAAGAATATGACAAATACACTTGACGCGCTCTTCTTATACATTTGCGACTTATATATTTATGATTAAGTGCAAAAGTTGCGCACATCTTTGAAAATGACAATGTATTACATTGTTTTCTAAGAGGTGATAAATCTTCAGGGGCTTTGCGCTGATTCTAAATCTATTCCGATTTATGTCTAGGTTGGCAAATGACAAGTCTTCAAGGTGGAACACAGAAACAACAAGGCCGATATTAGTTTTGATACTTCAATTTTTGGCAACCACAAATACACTATATACACATACATACGTACATACATTTCATAAATACATACGTATATTAGTGGATACTACATACAATACATAATACATACATACATACATACATCATATTATACATACATAATACGATACATACGTTATACAACATATGTCCATGCATGATAAATTATTTCAATTAGGATTGTAGTCACAAATTCACGTATAATTTCGTAAAGAGGACTCGTCATTGGCGCTTCTCATCTTGACAATAAATAAACGATCGAACCGCGTGGGTCTCAACACAGAAAGAGGATAACAGGGCTCAGTAAAAAGCGGCCGAATTTATTATGTTATAGCAACTGTATTCCAGTGGACCGACCGACCTTCTGCGTGGAAAAGAGAAAGTATAGGCAGTTGAAACAACCAGGTCGCTTTGTGCAACAAGATCGGCGGATCTGCAGGCTGCGTAATTGGTTGAGACTTAAATTGGTCGTACATGCACAGAGAAGAGGCATATAAATTAGTAATGCACAGCAACACCAAAACCGTCACACGCAGATTCATGAATATCGCATGACTATAATAATCAGATAATGGCTTCACAAATACACACCCGGCTAAATACGAAACATAATCTATGCATTTTGAAAGCGAATGCATGCAGTCTGATACATAATGAGCCGAACGGCAGTAGGCACTTATGTTAAGGATATGATAATGGCTGTGTGAAATCCTATAATGTACATTCAATACGGAGGACTGTTTTGAGGAAGTCAAAATGTTTATTTAACCATTCGTTATTATTGTCAAATGTGAACAGACTTTACACATTGCAGTTAAGTTGTTGTGTACCAGTGAGGGACATTTAGTTGCCCGTACAGCTTTGCCGCGACAAACCTTAAGCCGTAAATCAGTTGCGACAACTGAATCTACCGGGTTGTACCCGAATGCAATTTTATTCAGAATCTTTCTAACAGAAGATTAGGACTATGCCTGGACTTCAGGAGATTTGTGCAGATAGTACTTTAAAACAAACTGACCTTTCTTTCTAAAGGTAAATTCCATTTCATTGTTTGGCGTAGCATGCAGCAAATGTGACGCCAGGGATCAAAACCCGTTGCTTGTCGCTTTCTAGATATTGCGCTGGAAGCCAAAATAGTCTAGACGGGTCAAAATATAGAATATTCTTCAATTCAGCAGTTGCCTATGAATTTGCCATAATTTGCAAAGTAGTAACCAGATTTGATGCCCTTTTCTTTTTTTGATACAGGATAAAGCCCTTTATTGCCCGAAAAAATTGCAGAATAATCAAGTAATGGTTGCCAAGGACTCTGATAGACTAACATGAATATTCTGAAACTTTCTAATCGAATTTCTCATTCCGTACTAATGAAATAATCAAACGAGTGTAACTTTAGTTAGAAAAAGACGTTTTCATTCTGTAAAAAGTAATTTAAAGCAGAGAAATTGTAGAATATGGCTGAATAGAAAGCCCAGAAACCGACATGGGACGGGTTTTGAGCACTGTGTCACAAATGTATAAATTTTATGAGATTTCTTTAAGAAGTAATATCTCTGCTCCGATTGTATTGCATTGTATTGTAGGCCTATTGTATTTTCGTTTATTCAAAACTGACTGTCATAACGCAGCCAGCGACAAAAGTGCGATTCCTGTCTCTTTCATTACCAGAAAATATCTTATGAAAATTAACTTAAAGCTTGTCTGGTAGGCCTAGTCTGGTAGGATTGTCCTAGCTGTAGGCCTAAAGGAAAGTTTTCAACTTCGGTTTTTTTCTTTCTCCAACCCGCCACTTGGTGCCAATTGGTCTAAAACTGATGTAGCCAAAAAATTATCGGGATTGAACAATATTTAGGATTTGCACAACGACTTTGAAGTTTCGGATTTTACAAATAATTGTCGACATTTTAAGTTTAAGTATATTTGATTCGCATTTGTTACCTGTGATTATTTTTGTAACAGCATCATTTGACCATTGTAACTCTGTACTAATTGGGCTTCCTAAGGTTCGTCTGTCCTCTGTGCAATCTGTCTTAAACGCTGCAGCCAGACTTATTGCACGTCTTCCACCTTACTAAAGCTCCACATACATGACTAATGATCTTCACTGGCACCCTGTCTCGGCTCGAATCAGATACAAGGTCCTGCTCCTAGTTATTAAGTCCCAGCAAGGCTTAGCGCCGAAGTGCCTCTGTGACTTGATGTGTGAGCCGCTCTCTGCACGTTCTTCTCGCCCTCTTCGCTCTGCTGACCGGCTTGATCTCTTCGTACCTCGGTCGCGAACCTCTTTAACCAATGAACGGGCTTTCGCTGTTGTGGGTCCCGCAATATGGAATGACCTTCCCCTGCAATTCGTAGCAGGATTCTGGAGGGGATTTCACCTGCATCTCATCGCTGCATAAAGACCTTTCTATTTTCACGGGCCTGTCACGCTGAGTGCGCTTCTGAATAGCTCTGCTGTGAGAAGCGCTTTACAAATGTTCAGATTAGATTAGATTAGATTAGATTAGATTAGATTAAAAGTAAATGCTGAGGTTTCATTGATTGTTTATCATACATTTTATAAGCATTTCAGTGGTATTTGATCCGTGAGTTCCTGAGACCGATGACCACAAATCGATTGAAGCAAGCATGCACAATGCTGCTTTCTTTTGTTGGTAACAGGTCGAAAGTCCAAAGGTTCGATTGTCCGAAGGTTCGATAGTCCAGAGATTCGTAGTAGCTTGACAGATGAAAATAATTCTTGTTTGAGTAGAAGTTGGATGAATTAGACCTAACAGAATGCTAATGTTCTAATGGAAGTTGGATTGATGAAAATAATCCCTGCTTAAATGGAAGTTGGAATGATGACAAGATATCGCAGTGTAAGTAGAAGTTGGATTCATGCAACAATTATTAATGTCGGACTACAGAGTCCTGTGACTATCGAACCTTTGGACTATCGATACGTAACCCTTTTGTTAGGTCTAATTTAAATCTTACATGGACTACAGTACACACTACACATAGTGTCTTAGATTATAGAATATAATATATTATAATTATGCAATTTTACAGGTGCAAAGTTTCCACATAAAAAGTTTTGTGTTCTGAACTACAATCTTCTTTAATTTCCAGTTGTGACTACTGCTCTTCCTGCCTGTTGCATCAGCTTGTTAATATGGGAGTTATCTTCACCACATGCTGCGTTGGTCATTGGTCAAATTATAACCAACAAACCGTAGGCCTACATAATAGGGGAGACCGGGACAAGAGAGGAACTTTTTTAGAACACATGTTATATTTTCAAAAACTATAATAACATAATGCCACAATTTTTCATAGGCATGTTGGCAACTCATAAATGATTAACGTAGAAAATTTATATGGTAAAATATTTATCAGAATATGTAAAACACAAACTGAAAATGATGCCACTCTTACCCCACCACTTTGGGCAAAGAATAGTAATGCGTTTAGTAAAAGACAAATATCCAGGCCTAGAAATGTCTTCCAACTATTATAAGTCTTTTTTAAACTAGCTTAATTTTTATAACCATCAACTATTATAACTTATTAGTTTTCATATTTCTTAGCAAATATTTAATCGATTTTGAATTTAATAAATTTATGGCACCACATATCGTATCGTCGTATTGTATCTAAACATTTGTAGAGCGCCTCTCGCAGCATGGACTATTCAGAGGCGCTTTCAGCGCGGAAGCCCCGGGGAAAAGAAACGCCTTAAGAGAGCGAGAGGATGCGTGAGAACATACCGATAAAGGAGCGGTTCAAACCTTAACAATAAATGACTCTCAACGTGACAATAATGATGCCTGGTTTATGTAGCGCACTTACAACACAGAAGTATTACAAATTGATGTCGCTTCGTAATCGTAATCATAATCGAGCATTTATATAGCGCCACTCAAAAACAGAGGCGCTCCCGACCCGGGCCAGTGTCTTCACTGGTAAAGAGAGTGTTTTCAGGCGCTGGCGGAACTGGCCAAAGGAAATAGAGAAAAGTTCAGTCCTGAGGGACTGAGGTAACTGGTTCCAGCTATTGGGACCACCAATAGCGAAACTCCTAGACTGGGCTGTAGTAGTACGCACCCGCGGGACAACCAAGTAACCACGGGCCGAGGACCGAAGGGAGGAACGACTGTGCAGAGAAGATACTGGGGTACAAAAAGCCCTAAGATAGTGAGGAGCAGAGCTAGCAAGACAGCTTCGGCATGAGGGAACAGACCTTGAATTGAATGCGCTGGTGTGATGGGGAGCCAGTGAAGGGAGTCACGGATGAAATAGGAGATATGGTCAAACTTTGGGCAGCGTTCAGAATGGACTGAAGTTTATATGTATTTGTAGAGGACACCGCATTTCCATAATCAATCCTGGAACAGACAATGGCTGACCGTGCTGTGATGGCGTGCAGTAGTGTGAGCGGATGGCACGGAGTTGGCGTAGGTAGTAGAAACAGGAACGAGAGACACTATTTACGTGATCAGACAGAGACAGGACAGGATCAAGAATGAATCCAAGATAACGGACAGAGGAAGAGAAGTGCATGTTTGGAAACCGAAGACGAAGGGAGTCAGCATCAACCTTGGCAAGCTGGGCACGACCACCGAGGCCATATGTACTGAGTCTTGTCTTGGTTAAGACGGAGGCGATTTGAAGATAACCATCGGTCAAGAGCAGCTGAAGCCTCTAGAATACGCTCGACCATAACAGCAGCTGTGTCCGAAGGTCCATGAAGGTAAGCCTGCGTGTCATCAGCATATTGTTGGGATAGGACACCCAGTGGACCAAGGACCCCAGCCAGATCCGAAGTATGCAGGACAAACGAAGAGGAGCAAGAGCCGAGCCCTGAGGTAACCCGTAAAAGAGGGGAACCCAAGCAGAGCGGGTGGGACCAAAAACTACCGAGACGGAGCGACCAGAAAGAAATGAGCGGAACCAGAGAAGAGCAGAATCAGTAATCCCAAATGAGTTAGAGAGCCGGTCAAGAAGGATGGTGTGACAGTGTCGAAAGCGGCACTAATGTCATAGAGGGAAAGTAGAGTGACATGGCCACGATCAACGGCATGAAATACATCAGCCATGGCAGAAGACTCACCATAAGAGATTCTGTCGAGTGAAATTTCCTAAAAAAATTGAGTGCCCTCAAGCGATCAAGGCCACAATGACATTGACTAAGTACCTCAATAGCTATAATAATAACTGTACTAAATAATTTTAATCACAAATCAGTGTAATCACTTGTAATCAGGCATGCAATAATGTCATTGTGCCGTAATTTGGACCTACTACATGGTTGATTAAAAATATTATGCTTACTGTTCGAGTATTTGCATATACAGACTATCTGATAAAGGGTAAAACTGTGATGGTGTCGTGCAAGTCCTAAGTATTAATATTTTCTGATACCGGTACAACTTTTTGCCACTCTTACCCCTCCACTTTCGCAAAAGTGGCAGACACTGCCTCTCATGCCCAAATGGTTGAGGAAGTTTGACATGAAGACATTACTTATGATAGTTTAGCTATCTGAATTATTATTTTACATCTAACAACAATAACGAGAAAATGAATTAAAACTGTCATTTGTAATCTTACGTGAGAAAAAAAAATAGTTAACGACAATAATTACATTTAAATTGTTTGTCGCCGGCTCAATAGGAGCGCAGCTTTCATTATTCATGGCACCAGTACTTGCATGTTAATCATTGAATCCACGTTCTTCGTGTGGGTCGCTGTACAGACCTCTGCAGTAAGAACAATGGAAGCTGATGTCACTCTCCACTGTATGGCACTCTTATGTTGCTGGTTCTGGTTCTTCTGCCTGTGGTTTCTCTGCTTCAATTTCTTCTGTTGCTGGTTCTGCTTCTGAGTTTTTTGCTTCAGGTTCTTCTGCTTCTAGTTCTTTTTGCTGCTGGTTCTGCTTTTCTGGTTCTTCTGCTCCTAGCGCCTCTGCTTCTGGCTCGTTTGCTTTTCTGCAGCCCAAGCAACTCATTGTTGGCACCAACATAGGAGAGTAATCGTAATCGTAATCAAACATTTATATAGCGCCACTCAAACAGAGGCGCTCCCGACCCAAACCATTCTCTTCACTGGTAAAGGGAGGTTTTCAGGCGCTTGCAGGTGGTCAAAAGAAATAGAAAAAGGTCAGTCCTGAGGGACTGAGGTAACTGGTTCCAGCTATTGGGACCAACAATAGCGAAAACTCCTAGACTGGGCCGTAGAAGTACGCACCCGCGGGACAACCATAACCACGGGCCGAGGACCGAAGGGAGAAACGACTGTGCAGAGAAGATACTAGGGTACAAAAGGCCCTAAGATAGTGAGGAGCAGACCCAGCAAGACAGATACGCATGAGGGAACAGACCTTGAATTGGATGCGCTGGCGGATGGGGAGCCAGTGAAGGAGTCACGGATAAAATAGGAGATATGGTCAAACTTTGCAATGCCCCCTATGAGGCGGGCGGCAGCGTTCACAATGGACTGAAGTTTATATGTATTTGTAGAGGAGAGACCAATGTACACCGCATTCCCATAATTAATCAATCCTGGAACAGATCAATGCATGGACCAAAGTCGTGATGGCGTGCAGTGGTAGTGATTGGCGGATGGCACGGAGTTGGCGTAGGTAGTAGAAACAGGAACGAGAGACACTATTTACGTGATCAGACAGAGACAGGACAGGATCAAGAATGAATCCAAGATAACGGACAGAGGAAGAGAAGTGCATGTTTGGAAACCGAAGACGAAGGGAGTCAGCATCAACCTTGGCAAGCTGGGCACGACCACCGAGCCATATGTACTGAGTCTTGTCTTGGTTAAGACGAAGGCGATTTGAGGATAACCATCGGTCAAGAGCAGCTGAAGCCTCTAGAATACGCTCGACCATAACAGCAGCTGTGTCTGCAGGTCCACGAAGGTAAGCCTGCGTGTCATCAGCATATTGGTGGGATAGGACACCCAGTGGACCAAGGACCCCAGCCAGATCCGAAGTATATAGGACAAACAGAAGAGGAGCAAGAGCCGAGCCCTGAGGTAACCCGTAAAAGAGGGGAACCCAAGCAGAGCGGGTGGGACCAAAAACTACCGAGACGGAGCGACCAGAAAGAAATGAGCGGAACCAGAGAAGAGCAGAATCAGTAATCCCAAATGAGTTAGAGAGCCGGTCAAGAAGGATGGTGTGATCAACAGTGTCGAAAGCGGCACTAATGTCATAGAGGGAAAGTAGAGTGACATGGCCACGATCAACGGCATGAAATACATCAGCCATGGCAGAAGACTCACCATAAGAGATTCTGTCGAGTGAAATTTCCTAAAAAAATTGAGTGCCCTCAAGCGATCAAGGCCACAATGACATTGACTAAGTACCTCAATAGCTATAATAATAACTGTACTAAATAATTTTAATCACAAATCAGTGTAATCACTTGTAATCAGGCATGCAATAATGTCATTGTGCCGTAATTTGGACCTACTACATGGTTGATTAAAAATATTATGCTTACTGTTCGAGTATTTGCATATACAGACTATCTGATAAAGGGTAAAACTGTGATGGTGTCGTGCAAGTCCTAAGTATTAATATTTTCTGATACCGGTACAACTTTTTGTGTGATGTTTCTGGAGGGAATGGAACCAAATGGAACCTTCGAGAACAGTAGTTTCAAAATTTTATTTGTAAGGACCACCCTAATATACATACATACACACACATACATGCATATGTACATACATACATACATGCATACTGTTACAGGGCCCCACTAAACTAAGAGAAAACAGCCAGGGATATGATAAAATATATAGCATATATTTCGAAAACAGTATATACAATTTATGCCTATACAAAATGATCACATGAAGCTCGTGAAACAGTCGCCTTCTAAGAATTCAACAGCATTTGGAAACGCACCGTGTTTAGGTCGAGTTCCTTAAATTCAACCGTCTATCAACGAAGACATAACTAGAAAGTTCCTCACAGGATCTTAACTGCCTTACATATTCAACACGAGAGTCCTAAACAAAACAAGCTCTCGTCGGAGTAACGTCGACATAGCCAACCTCACTTAATCTACCCAGCCGAAACTTTTATAGAATTGGAATCTAACATAAGCCAACATAAGCACAACTACTATAAACTGTTCAAGCGGAACGGTCATTCCAGTCTGTCTATAAAGTGACCCCCGTCTATCATAAAATGTCTAAGCATAACATAGCCAGATATAACAATAAATACGTACATACATTCGGCGTGACCGTTCGCTCGTTACAAATTTAATTATGATAATAATACATACAAATTTTTAAGGAATCAGTTCCACCAATCGGAGAGTAACTGGTCTCCATCATTCTTACAATGACGGAACTACTTGCTATTTTCATTAATCGACTGTAAATGTTTTATCAATTTTACTTGGCATACAACTTAATATCATTTGTGCAATAATTATTCATTGACAAACGGTATATTAAATTGCCGTCTTTACACGTGAGCACACACATTAATAGCGTATTCAATTAATACACAAATTTAATCAATCGAAGTGGGAAATGGTTAGTTTATCATTCAAAGGGATAATAATAGTACAGTCTTATAGTCTTTGCTGCGCGATTTATGACGGCGCGCATTTGAGGGCGCACTTTTATCTTGCGCGCTAAGAACAGAGTGCCATCGAGAAAACTTCTGAAAATAAACTTTTAGTTTTGCAGAGTGCATGTCAGGTGTTGTAGTTAGTAAATACGGAATTTCAGAATTGTTTCATATCGATAGACAGCACCTTGTTAAAATTCATTTATGAATAATTTATAAAGAAGGCTTCCTAAAAAATCAACTTTTATTTCTTTTTCTCTCCTATTTAGAAGCACAGTTTCTACAGAACTTCGTCGTTTTAGTCTCGAAATCAAACAGTACTGACGTCCAATCGTCCAGTGTTGGTACTACGTTTAACAATGGATCCAATGTTTCACCGGGATCACAAATCAATTGTACATGTTCTCCAAATCCTTTGGTCGGTAGATATGTTACCATAAAACGACAAGGAGGATTCAGACAGGATGCTATTTCTCTCTGTGAAGTTGAAATCATTCGAAACCCATCAGGTATGTTAGACTACCATATTACAAACGAATTTACTTAGCAGAACATGTATTTAAAAGCGAAAACTATGATTATCACACCGGACATAGGCTATAATTAATGTTTTAAACTTAAAGTAGTGTAGAAATAGCTGCAGTACAGCGATTGAATACGAGGAACATTGTTCTTCAGTGAAATATAGGATTAACAAGTAGAAAATAGATGAAATTAAGGTCAGATGTACCACTGACCTTCCGTTGCGTTAGTGAGGGTAGCGGCCTCAGAAAATGGTTTGGAACCACTGCATTAAGGGACGATTTAACAGGTCATACACTCCTCTTCGTGCAACTATGGCTATAAAACATAGTAAGCAATCCATTTAGATATGTCACACAACTGAAATTGTAAGTGAACAAGTAAGTGTGCAGCTAGACACACGTTGGCTTATCCATTGAAGTGCCACACGTAGAAGTTAAGGAAGGTAAGACAGAAGAGAGGATGAGTTTGGGAATCCATTTCACTGAGTCTGGCATGATTGATCTCAGTTAGCCATGATGCCAACAGCTCCGATGGGAAAGACGGACGCGACGCTAATATAAGCGCCTCAGGTTTTTCGTCCTCGACATTTTAATCTAGCCGAATCGAAGATGGGGTAATTAAATGCAGTTGATAGCTTGCCGATTAAAACATCATAAGTGACGACTTGCGAACTATGTGTGACCGCCCGCCATTTGAGAACCACTACTCCCTTTAGTGACAGTTTCTGATTAGTAGACCACCAAACAGACTTCACTATAATAATTATTAGCAACTGACATTTCAGCTTATAAGCGATTAATGTCAATTTAGGCAAAGTTATCAACCGATTGGAATCAACCATGTACACAGTGGCTTTAGGAGCAGCTATCTTTAATAAGCGTGTAACTATCAGTCAGCAGTCAGACAGTAAGAGGGAGTCGTAGCTAGAGCTGCCTAAATTAAGGTTGTCTATTTATCTTTAAGCCTAAATTAAGTCCATCTCATCAATCAGATGGAGGCCATAGCCCAACTGGATCCGCTCTGGGGCCTCTGAAGTCACCAATTTCGAGATAGCTTAAAGCAAGTTTAAGTAGTTTAGACCACATTACTAGGGTTGGCGTTGTGACTACACGTGGTAGCCTAGGGCTAAACGTTTTTAATTTTTAAGTTAATCTTAACATTGTAGGGATGCAAATGTGCGCACGTTAAAAGTTTTAAATGCCATTTTATCCGCTTTCTTGCTCGCATGCATCATCAGACGATATTTGGTTTCGGCACTTCTCTGACAAGTTTCTTAAGCTTCGCGCCATAAGCGGTTGTAACGACGTTGATCCCGAACAGCGACCATACAGTCACTTGAATCGGTTTGGAAACGACAAAACAGGTTCTTTGGAGTAGCATCGACCCTGCGATATATCGTTTGGCTACTGACTACTAGTACTGTGCCATTGTGATCGAAGTACCCGGTTCCATGAGAGATATATTCTGTCGCGTTCCATCATTGGCCCGAGGGGTGCCAGTGAATAAGCTTGACTGCGTGCTGTAAACGCTGCCCTAAGATGTCGCAATTCATCTTCTTCAGCGCAACACGGGATACAGACGTTTCTAACCTGTATTCAGTCAATCATGAATGAGATTCAGATGGCTTAGTTTCTGTGTGCGAAAGACTGCTAATGGAATCTTTTTTGCTATTCAAGTCTCGTTATAGCAAAGGCTCCAAAGAGAAACGCTTATGGCGCAAAACTTAAGAAAATGTTCAGAGAAGTGACGAAACCAAATATCATCTCAGGAAGCACACGAGCAAGAAAGTTGTGCAAAAATTTGCGAATTTTTCACGTATGTGTGTTTTATAAACTACAAAGAGATTTCTTGCGTTTCTCAACACGTTGATATTGTCATCCGCGGCACATGATGTGTTACCTTATCTACTGATAATTTTTAATGAATGATATGCTAAGAAACTGCCATCCTCTATAGTATGTAAGATTGTAAGCGAGATGCTGTATTGCAGGTATATATCACGCGTCTTCATATTGACTAATCAATAGCGCTCTTTTTATGCGTCCTTATCTTCATTTTCAAGAAATAAACATAAAATTGGACAAGTTTTACCTTCCAATAATTTCAGATGGATACATATACCTGTACAATTTGCAAACCTATCAGAGAGGAGTCTATCAGGAAAAGGGAGTAGATTTAGTTTCTGATCGGGCTGTTGATCTCGATGTTGAAACTTGTGCGTTATCTGTCGATCCGAACAACACAAACGGACAGTGGTATATTGACCTCGTGAAAAACTACATCATCACCAGTGTGACCTTGTTTAACAGCAAAACCGGTTAGTACTCCTATATATATTTAGGTTCTACATCAAACGATGCGCATATCAGTCCACAAATTAAAATCGTCGTTCTGCATTATCATGATCTTATTCGTAGTTTAAGCAACGAGTCGTTTTAAACCGGACTGCATTTACATCGGCCGCTTGCGGTTAGCTGCATAAAAGTAGGGTTACTTCTATAACGTATAGAAGCAGACTATATTTATACTTTAAAACTTCGAAGCGCCATCTAGCATTCATTTTTCTTAATCCCAGCGGGCTACGTCGTGGATTAAGAATGTTTTCTAATTGATAACGCGTGTTAAGAGTGTTTTCTATTTGATAGCCTAAAAAGGAAATGGCCGTTGATTATCCTGGTTACTTGAGCCCCAAAGGCCTGTGACTATTGACCGCTTTATGCACGAGGCTGAGACTTTGAAGTATTGATCTCAGCTAAGTTGCCAATTTGTCACTACCTGCTCAATCAGGCTATTTGATTGTAATTTACGATAATTGCAATTGGAGGTTAATATAGGCCTATATAGCAATTGGAGGTTAATATATATAGCGCCGCTTCAAAGAACTGAATCTAGGACGATTGGTCATAGGACGATTGGTCATAGGACGATTGGTCATAGGGCCTACCGGTCATAGGTCCTATCGGCGATGGGACTATCGAAGGCTATCGAAGGCTAAAACAAAGAAGTTTTTAAAACATGAAAACTATTTACTGGATCATTTTACTGTGAAATACGTAATACAAAATACGAACAATACGTAAAAGTCTAGAACGTAACAGATTTTTCACTACTTGAATGAAACATGAGACAAGGCACGCAGACAAGTGAATGTTAAGTTCTTTGAAGTGAGTTGAAGCCTGCATGTAATTATCTTAATAAGTTTCTTGATTGACACTGATTGTATTTGTCTGAAAACGATCAATGTCCCTAATTGATGCCTTTCATACTTGAGTTACATACGGGTAAAACGTGTATTATTTCGACCAAACGTTAAGTTTTTTTAAGTGAGTTGATCCCTGTAAGTATTACTCTAATAAGTGTCTTGATTGGCACTGATTGTATTTGTCTAAAAACAATGTATGCCCCGGTGCGTTAAGCTTAAAACTAAGTACGTCCATAACTAACGACTACAACGAATTATGTCGGTTTATTAGCGGCATATGACCAATCGTCCGTATGACCAATCGTCCGTATGACCAATCGTCCGTATGACCAATCGTCCGTATGACCAATCGTCCGTATGACCAATCGTCCGTATGACCAATCGTCCTATGACCAATCGTCCGTATGACCAATCGTCCGTATGACCAATCGTCCGTATGACCAATCGTCCGTATGACCAATCGTCCTATGACCAATCGTCCGTATGACCAATCGTCCTATGACCAATCGTCCTATGACCAATCGTCCGGATACCAAAGAACTACCCAACATACGGTTCAATGTGGTATGACATACGAAGCCCATAATATTATGAGGATATTGATATATGAGTTTCACATGTCCAGCATAATTATGACGTTGCGGTTAGGGCAATGAAGAGGCGCTCTCTACTCTAGCCGAAATATTACATGTTATGAAGCGATGTTCAGATAACTAAATATGTCGTCAGCAGCAAGCTCTCATCCATCTAACGTTTACAGATGACACGGTATTCAGAGTATGCTAATCAGCTCATCTCGGCATGGTCACTAACGGTTCTAGGACTGTAGTGTGTTTCTGCACTTAGGCTACAACAGTAGGCTAACACTATATGTCACACAGTTGTGTGCTTTAAAACACGTGATTTCTTTTCAGATTTGACGATGTTCATTTAAATTAAAAGTGTTTTATTTAATAAACATTTAGTCAGATAAGACAATTTGATTTAAATCACTCAACTCTGTAAAGCGACAAATAGCTACATAGAACGGATAGCAAAAATTATTGCCCATTAATATTTAGGCTATCTAAAATTCACAACTTAGTCCGCCAGATGGCAGAGTGACGTTAAATGTACTGGACCGTCAATTGGTGCACACTATCTCTGGATATTTAAAAAATTGCCAAAAACTAATTTTAACAATTGCGCAAGTTTTAAATTTGTAATAATTTGTTACTTTATTTAAAGTTAAGTAGGCCGGCTTGCATAGTTAGTTAGTTTCAAGTTCGTTTAATAACCAATTTTCTATATATAGACAAAAAAGTGTTAAAGGTTCATCAGCAATCGTTGTCTGTAGGCAATGGCTTGCTGATTGGAGACCCTAATTAAGCGTGAATATGATACGTCATTCACCAGTAATCTTTACGCTTATTTTTGTAAAGTTTGGGATCAGTAAACGAAGGAGAATATACTCTGCTTCTACGAAGTACAAGTAGCCCAACTTTTATGCAGCTTACCGCAAGCGGCCGATGTAATGCAATCCGGTTTAACGACTCGTTGCTTACTTGAAGAAAAAACTTTATCTGACCCCTTATAATGCCGGGATGTGCCTTATTTGTCTGGTCAGTTCACAAAACAACGAAACAGCAGTCAAATGACGAAAACAAGAAGATTTTTACCTCCATCGTTAACTTCTTTCACTTTTATTTCATATTTTTCAGCGTAGAAACGTGTGGCCTTAAATATTACGCTACAGATGTGTGAAAAGAGAAAGATTTTAAGTAGGCCTAATAGGCCTATGTGACTACAAATTTTATCAAAGCGTATAGCTTATTTGAGCAACAAATCTTTAAATCATTCAGCTGTTTTCAGATCCAGCTGGGAGTGCACTAGTTTACTTTAAAATATAATAAAAATATGAATTTAAAGCGAAAATGTGAAATTTATTAAAGCTCAAATAACACCAATAGACCTATTTTTTATTGTTTATGGTTATATAATTGT
Source organism: Aporrectodea caliginosa (assembly GCA_020284085.1). NCBI lineage: Eukaryota > Metazoa > Annelida > Clitellata > Crassiclitellata > Lumbricidae > Aporrectodea > Aporrectodea caliginosa. The sequence goes on from JACEVL010000765.1 coordinate 867,155, forward strand.
GAAAGGCATCCACAAAGGCTAGATATTTAAAGTGTAAACTATCCAAATTAGCCACTTGTTTTAGGCAAGAAGATTTCAAATTGCGTTATAGGCTTCATTATCTGCTTTAGACTTCTATTATATCTCTTGCAAAGCTTGATCCGTTTCTGCGATGCTGCTGCAGTTTCATTTCTGTCGATGTGCCTTCATTATAATTCGCTATCAAACGCCTCATTGGAGTTAATAAAATCGATCAAAACTTTCTGATTTTGTTTTTGAAGTATGTGTCTGATGGCGAATAGTTGATCAGTGTATGTATTCGCGTTCTGAATCCGACTCGTTCTGTTCTCCAAAAGCATATTAGTCTCTAATTCAAGGCATTTTAAGATTTATGGGCAATTTTAATACTGATGTAATCTTTATAGGATCGACAACTTACATGTCATACTTCAAAATATGGGTTGGCTCGACAACAGATATGAACTCCCAGACGTTGTGTTATGATTACAACAAAGCTGTTCCAGCTGGTGGAAATGATACTATTAGCTGTGATAAAGTATCAGTTGGCAGATACCTTAGCATCACCAGATACGGTTCTGATAACACAAAGGCTCTGTGGTTGTGTGAGATATATATCAAAGGCCAAATCTTTCTAGGTAAGCTCTTTGTTTAGTTGTAGACCCTATTTTAAAATGTGACCATGTCTTGCCTAAATAATAAAATGGCTTCCGTTACCCAGGTACCAATAAGTTTTAACTAGTGTAGGCATACGCGTTGGGGAACGGAATAAAGGGTTCAGCTTTCGCTGCTTCGCTGGCTAAAGCTTATGAACGGTGAACTCATTTCATAGGGTTGATTCTAGAAATTCAGCTTTATGTCGCGCATTCACCTTTACTCCTCCTCTTCTGCCGTTCACCCAACATCACATTATCAAGCGCCCCTATCTGTCACTCTTCAGCCTTTCTTTTTACAATTAAATCCGATCTATTCAAGAAATCTTACCACAATCTTCTTGATCTATCCAATCCGTTTATACAGAAGACAAGGGTCTCTTCCATCATCCTAACCACAGCACGCGCACCGCACACGGTGCACACTCTGAAGTCCGTAACAGCTCCTGTGTCTCATAATGTCTCTGGTTCTTTGGAACCGTATAGCCTAATGGTCTATGCAGCATATCTGAACAACCTCTTTGTCTTGTTGAAGCGCTTGTGAATAAGGTTGTGCCTTTTGCATTGGTTTTCAGTAAAGTTTTAAAACTTTTCGAGTTTGCGAGTTGATCAGGCTACCCTATATATAGCCTACAATACAATAATAATATGGGAACCATTATTCTTATAGGCCTAGCCGCCTAGGCTATATGTAATGTAAATCTTCGAAATTTCTCAGTGTCACAAAAGCCGCGTCAGGATGGGATCCGTAAGGGATCCGTGTTAAGTTAATATTGGTCCCATCTGATGCCCCTGGATAGGCTTAATATGTTGGCGATGGCCAACATAATATTATTATAATAATTATATCATAATCGTATCGTATTTAAGCATTTGTAAAGCGCCTCTCGTACGGTGAACCGTTAGCCTATAATTATAGGCCTACTGCACAGACACAAAAGAACAATATGAATCAAATTCAATGCAAAATAAGCCTCAGCTGAAATGTGACAATGCGTCATTAGACCTACAATAATTATTAATTAACATGGCCTAGCTTTACAGCACGCAAACTTCGTCGCATCCTAATCTAAGTAATAAAGGGCCGTCTATGCGCAAGCGTTACTTACTCAGAAATTAACGAATATACATACTTACATCATGGCTACATTTGACGCACAGCTCTATGAACTGACCTGACCTACATACCCGATATGAACCGACCCAGAAATGATTCCTTAACATCATACGTTTCCGTTAGCAGTTTATGGTGTGGTTGGTTGTGGTTAACGATTTCTTCAGATGTTAAATATTCACTAAGTCAGAATTAGAGGACCTTATCTTTTAACTGCAAATTGTGAGGGTTAGTTTATTATTTTCTTACTCGTATGCCAAACGTATTTTTATATTTCAGGGTGCTGATTATATGAAATGAACGCATTCGTCATTCTCTCGGACCCTCGCTGTTATCTTCCAAGCCATCCCTCCACTCCAGTTCCTTTTCCAGTTCCTTTGATCACATGGAACAATCGGTTTCAGCATACTTGTCGGTTTATTTAAATCGTTTTTTCACACCCAACTTCAGTTCATATTAGTACAGTTGGTCGTAGTGCTCGTGCCAAGTACTTAAGTTGCCACTCGGTCAAAATCTCCCTTTCTGCCCATAATCGTCACCCTCTTCTGTTCCCACTATCACCACCGCCTGCAGTACTACTCTAATTAACCCTCGTACCCTCTAATTGACCCTCCTACCAGTTCTGTTTTGAATTGTTCAGTAAATCAGAAGCCATTTCATTTTGTCAGATTTATCACCATCCAAACTCTGTGACTCATCGTATGAGCTAACCAGCCTTACCCAGCGTGAAGTCTTTCCGCAGGCCTTTCACTCAAAAGTAAAAACAATGCTTTGAAAAACCTTCTGCAACAAAGTCTTATTATATTCCAAATCACCCGCTTGTCTAACTGCCTGCCTTATCTTTGTCTAAAGAAACCTAACACATTCCAGTCATTGCTTTTTTATCCCCAGCAGTGAGTAAGCTGTGTGCTTGAATTAGTTTTAGTTAGCTTTGAAGAATTGCAGAGTGTATTATGCATTGTTTATCTGCGAACAGGTCTGTTGTGCGTAGCGCCCTACTGTGTGGAGTAATTAATCGTACATTAATTTTAAAATATTGCTTAGGAATGAGGGCAGCATAATGATGTTAGATTTGCATTGTATATACTGCCGGATTTTGGGGGTAGTGGGAGTATGCATTGTCCAGTGGTTAACAAATGTCAGCCGAGAGGCTGGGGTTCAAAACCTTGTGGGTACAGAAAGATGTTGAAAGAATTATGTTTAACGAAGTGTCACATAGAAAAGTCAGCTGTAAAACAAGGACAATGTTGATCGTTCGCTTGTCAGTGAAAAGAAAGTAAGTAAGTAACTAAGTATATTCTTTATTAACAATTGCTACTTGCACTTTGGTGTACAGACATCTCATAAACACAGTTGACCAATCAATGATACAAATTAAGTGAAAATGGAAAGATGACAGTAGAATGGTTGCCAACATTGGCGCCTATCCCATTTCAAATCAGATGATCAGAGAGGATTGGCCACACACCCTCAGCCGTTTATGAAATTAGGGTAGGGAAAAACTTATAAGTTGCTTGGCAGCCCATTTGGGGAACCAAAAATAAATGCAAAGCGAACTGCAGCAAGACTTCAGTACAGCATTCTGTGAAGTTTATAATTTGGGAGCAAGCAAACATGTTGCATGACAGATTAAAGAGACTAGCAATCTGGCCAAAATGCAATTTCTTTCATGTAAGAATTAGAAATGTGATATTTTTTGTGTAAAAATTTATTATTCAACAAAGAATTTTTAAAATTTTGTCCTGTGTGGGATAAACAGAAGTAATATTATTTCTACCTTTACTGGACTTTTTTATGTAAAAATCTTGTCTAAGATTTGATTTACAGCAGTAAGAGTGCTGTGTACACTTAATTGATTTTAAGTAATTTACTTATTGCACTTCTGTTGTTTGCATGGTGTTAATCAAATCTACATGAATAACGTGGTCATCTTAATCATAATACCCCAGCCGACAGACTGCTGCGCAAATTATTTATTGTTAGGATGTTATATACTTTTTAAACTGTGTTCATTAGATGTCTGTACACCACAGTGCGATTAGCATTTGGTTAATAAAGAATATGCTTACTTACTGACTTAGTTCGTAACACAGCTTTCTCAGAAGGTTCAAACCTTCTATACTTCGATTTCTGATCCAAAACACTACTGAATAGTACACTGTGCCAACACATTATCATAGCAGTATCGTGGTTATTGGTGCCTTTGAAATGGCATGACTGTGTTACAGCACCATATAAATTGTCATCATTATTATTGTCATTTACTGATCTTTTGCATGGTAAGCAGGATATTGTTGATCGTGTTTGAAGGTGTTGATAACCTGGGTTTGGCAGCATAGTACCGACTGAGGAGAATTTTAGAATGAGCAGATGTCTTTGCAAGATGAATACTCAAGTGTCCATCCCACCATACCTGTTTAGGCCTTTGTTCCATTGAGATGTGGTTTTACTCATACACAGTCAATTGCGCTGGGTAATGCTGAGGTTTTGTGGGTTTTCAGACATAGTTAAAAACTAAATTGGCCAGTCTTTTGATGCTGACTAGGAAGTAAATGCAGTTCGGAGGTCTGGAATAGTTTGGAAAGGTTGTTCGATTTTGGTGATTAGGTTCTAGTCTATGTGCTGAACATTTTCAGGACTCATCTGACACTAAGGATTTTAAGAAGTAAATACTAACCAACCAACCAGTGCTTAACACTGACCATTGTATGTCTGTTCGTAATTGGTTGCACTTTTCACCTGTATCTATCTATTTCATCATGTTTCAAGCAACTTATACATATGTTTACCTCTGTTATGTGTGTCTTCAGTTCCAGTACAATATATGTGCATATTTACTATTGTTATCCATTTCTTTATGCCTGGCACGTTTTCCAAGCTTATATTGTTTTCTTCATGTCCGGCACACATTTTGCTTCTATTCAGTCCAATTGGCTTCCTGCAGTTTATAAGAATTATGTCTTTGTTGGGTTTCACGTGTCTTCAATTCAGGTCGGACTCTTCTGAAGCAATACGGTTGTTAATGAAAATATTGGATTTTATGTTAGCAGTGGGATTTGCGGTGCATCAATAGTAATCTCAGGGTTCAAAGTCAGGCCAGCGTGCTTGCCGCATGCTGTAAGCAATGGCCAGAAGAAATTGGTGTCGGAGGCCATTCAGCGATAAACTGCTGTGAAATGGCCAGTTGCTTCCTGTGCGGCACCCGGCTGCAAGATGGATGTAGAAAGCAATGAGATTAAACCAGCCTCTAATGCTGAACTTGCATTGCTCAAGGAACCAGCGAAATGCATTGCTTAGGGAAACAGCGGAACTTCTGACCAGTGCATCTAGAGGTATAATAGATGTAATTTTCCTATGGTTATGAAAAGATATCTTTTATAAGAGTATGGCAGTTGAAAAAGAAAAGACTGGTTTTATTTCTGACTTAAAATACATTGAAATATTGATAAATAATTCTAAGGCTTGTGATGATAACGTAAAGGAAACAAAATAAAATTTCCAGAGCAAAAAATTGTACTAAATTTCAAATGTAGAAATACTTCAGTTTTAGAAATATGGTAAATTGCCTCTTGTTGTAGCAAGGGTGAATGGTAAATTTAACACACTTGTATATACTTTCCTAGACAGAAACTAGTTTTGAGTTAAGTGATTCTGCAGCTGAAACATAAACATTACTAGAGGAATCCAACAACAGGCCACCTTTTTAAAGCTCCCAACTGTGTTTAAGTTCAGCTGGTTTAGTGTGTATATTGCCACACATGAACATTATAGTCACACTTCTGGTTGCTGTTGTTGGTTATAGTTGTGGGGCAGTCACACTTTCTCAAGTGTTTGTACAACTAACTTGGGGGGGCAATTCTGAGTATGCACTGACAAAGCTTTGGCCTTTGGATGCTATAGTTAACAATTTCAGGATGCAAACACCAGACACAATGGAATTTGAAATTCGGTATTTGATATTTAACAGCGTTTGAAAGCCATATTTTTTTGCAGCTGGACAGCGGTTTTGCTATCAGCCTGTCTTTGGAAACAGCTTTTGTTGCATGATATAATTATGCACGTGGGCGTTTCATGATGCCTGGTTTTAAATTTGATTCATTCCCGACGTTTGTCTCAGTGGACAGTGTCAAGATACTGCAACAGAAGTTTAGTAATTTTATGGCATGGGTGTGGTTGGGTTTCCTGGAATTAGTCACTTGGTTTAACCATGACCTCAGGGCACTCGATAGTGTAGTGGTTAGCATGCTGGACTGTCAGTCGAGAGGTCGGGGTTCATATCCCAGCCAGGACAGAAATTTGGTTCGAGATTTCAACCTCATATGCCGAGGCTAAGAAAATGAAGTCGCTAGCAATTCATACATATGGCTGTCTCAAGGCTAGATTACATGACTGCTTTTCTTCTTCTAACCATGGTCTCACAGGTCCCACAATTGTTGGGGGGTTCTAATTCCCCAAACCTGCAAAAGTGGTCTTTTAGAGCTGTATAAAGCACAAAAAGCCCATTTCAGTATCCTGTGGGCCCAATATAAGAAGTTGCATTGCTGGAAATAATGTTATATAAATGTCTGCGAGTCTGAGACAAGCAGGCATGCAGTTAGACTTACACGCAGGGAGGCAGGCAGACAGACCATTAGGTGCAATAACAGATTAAAAAAAGAGAGGGAGAGGGGGAGGGAGGGAGGGAGATGGCTTAGATGACAATTTATTGATCTCTGCATATCAGTACAGGGAGACAAGAGAATGCCATGTGCGGCGCATACAATGCCATAGAATTCATAGCGCTGGCTTCCAAGCAGTATGGATTCATAGCCGTGGCAGTTCCATTAATCTGCGCAGTAGTAGTCTCTAGCTGTATATTTATATCGGATAATTGTGTTCTAAATATAAGAACAGGAAACCGAATTCCGCTGACAAAAGTTATGTCTTTGCTCATGTCTTCTGCTTGGTTGGACCTTTGTTGTGGAACAGTCTTTGATTGCATTTATGAAATAATACATATCCTGTTGTATCTTATTCTGTTTAGCATACGATTACAATCTAATTTAAAAATACTCTCTTTTACATCAGCTAGATAACCACATACCCAGAGTTTTTCAGAGGCACTTTAAAGGAGCAATATAGAGTTTCTTGCAGGCATACATGTGCATTGTGTACATAACTTAGGGTTTTCTTTACAGGGGATTTCTGTGTGATGTCTTTGGGGCTAATACACGTAACTGTTATTGTAAGAGATTCTGATGAGCGATAAGAATAGCGGCATTTCACTGTTGGATGAGTTTATTGTGTATCTGGTTTGTTAGTCATATTTGAAGGAGATTAGGAACCTTTTGAACCCACGAGTATGTGTATTGTATGATATGTGGTTATCGCAATCATAACTGCAAATTTATATATTGCCACTTCAAGAGAGACTCATTGGAGGAACTCCCTTAGAACACGATGAAATGATTGTAATTGGGTTGATTACTAATCAAACTAATGAATTAATATGAATTGGTGGTGTGGTACGTGTATATGAACTGTCCAGTGGCAATAATTTCGTGGATGGGTTGGCCTGAAGATGTTTGTTAAGAATTTCTTAATTGCTATGCTGATGATTTGGTAATGTTGTGAAGTTAGGTGTTAAAAGATTTCTGAAAATGTATTAAAATCCAAAACAGTTTCAGGTCTTAGAAATTGGGTTATTCTTAAATAGCTTAAATTCTTAAATATAGGTCATCACCAGTAAACACACACAAATTTCAAATCAGCACCTTATAATTTTCTAACTATAAAGCAATTATCATGACTTAATTGTGCAGAAATGTAAATTTATAGAAAATTGAAGAGTTTGCACTACTGCACACACTGTGATACTAGAATGTCAGTTTATACACTGTGTCCGGAAAAATTCCGACCCCCACAGATGTGGTTAAAAAAACTATAGTAGATAATAATCGATTTAAAAAAATACAAAAGCATTTTCATCTTGACATACTTACAAACGAAATTCTTTGTAATGTATTAACGGCCCCGTTTAAACTTACGTCATAGTGACGTATTTGAGTTTTATATTTTGTAAACAAAGTTGCAAGAAAATGGCGTTTAGCGAGGAAGACAAAATTGTTATAAAATTTTTACGCCAAAACAAGAAATATGGAGCCAAGAAGTTTCTGAAAAAATTTCCGAACAAGGGTTGGACATTAGGTGGACTAAAGTACCTTATACGAAAAATTGATCTAACCGAATCGTGTAAGCGTCGCAAGGGTAGCGGTAGACCGAGAGTTGCACGGACAACTGAAAATATCGAAAAAGTTGAGGATCTCGTTTTAAGTCAAGAAGATCGACCTCAATCACATCTAACGCTAAGAGAAATCGCTCGAGAGACTGGAATTTCAAAAACTTCAGTGCACGAAATTGTCAAAAATGACCTTCATCTAAAGTGTTTAAAGAAAAGACGAGCGACTGAATTAACAGAAGCCAACAAGGAAGCACGGCTCGAGCGTTCAAGGATTTTGTTAGATCGCTATCCTGATGAAATGGTAAACTTTATTTGGTTTACAGACGAAAAGTTGTTTACCATCGCCACACCAAAGAACAGTCAAAATGATCGTCTGTACGTTGCCACCGGAACTCGGAAGAAAAACATCCCAGCTAATCGTTTGCTTAGTACTCGCCCAACATTCAGTCAGTCAGTAATGGTTTCAGTTGGTGTATCTGCTCTTGGTAAAACAGACATACATTTCATAGAACCTGGCGTTAAAATAAATGGAGCTTACTATCGAGATTCTTTGTTGTTGGAAAAATTATTACCTGATATCAGGCAATATTCAGATTACTACACATTTCAACAAGATGGTGCTCCAGCTCACCGAGCACGTGAAACTGTCGAACTGCTGATAAAGGAGACTCCAGATTTTATACCTCCAAATCTTTGGCCTCCAAACAGTCCGGACTTAAATCCTGTTGATTATAAAATTTGGGGAATAATGCAGGAGAAGGTATACAAGACAAAGGTCAGAAACATTGAAGAACTCCGTGAGCGAATTGTTAATGCTTGGGATGAATTTGATCAACTGGTCGTCGATGCTGCCGTTAGTCAGTGGCGTGTGCGTCTCGTAGCTTGTGTTGAAGCCAATGGCGGACATTTTGAACATAAATTATAGTTCACTAATATTTCAGGATTAAATTGTTTTTGGAATTTTAAAAATTGATGACAATTTACTAGTTCTCTCATTCGTATCTCAGGGGGTCGGAATTTTTCCGGACACAGTGTATACTGTACTGTACATGTTCTCCACCATGACAAATAACTATAAAAAATAGCAGTCGTATTTTGTGGAAAATATTTAATACCAATTTTAACTTAAAATTGAGTAACTAAATCCTACGGTACAAAGTGTTTGCATTGTTTTTAAACATGCCTGTCTTGCTCACGATAGTACAAACAATGCGAGTCAAACACATGTAAACATCACGCTATCAGTTGTCAAGCTATGCCTAAATTAACAGTCAAGTGCAGTCGAACTTTTTAGACATTCTGACTTGCTACAGAGTGCATGATTCGCTTGTACATGAATAGACCTGTTCTTCAACAAACAGAACTGTAGCTGCAAGTCTGGAGCTTGTGCTTATGTTAAAAATTTGCTTCACCAAAACAGCATCTTCAAATTCATCTTGATTTTCATATTCGTCTTCCTTTTTTCCTATATTCTGTTTCTGATTCTGTTTCTTTACTGGCATTTTTTCTGCCACAGCTGTCAACTTCTTGGCATAAGCCTACAGTCTCAGCAGTCCATCATGCAGAAGATGGTTTTATATATCTTTTGCACTCTCAGACGCCATTGACCTTGTCAACTCAAACAGATATACCAGTGAAGTTCTGGCGTTTAGCCTTTTACCTTAACACAAACTGTTCAGGATTTTATTAGAATGGAAATTCTAACATGCAGGCATACACAGATGTTTTGTTGCGATGAGCAAAAACATTTTTGCTAAAAATGGACACTTTCCAACTTTGTTTTTGATGCAACCTTAAACTAAGTCATGGTATACAGTGTCATGGATTATGACATAAATTGTCTATTTACCAGAGCATGTCTGATGTAATACATTCAGTGCTTTTTTCAGCCGGAGCGGTCCGGAACGGCGTTCCGGGACCTTTTTTCAGCCATTAAAAAAATAATTTATTTAATTAAAACTTTTAATAAAAAATTATATAAAATTATTTAGATACTTAATTTAATGTAAAGTGCTTTAATTGTTTATTGATACTGATATATATGAAACAGAAATATTAGCATAAAATATGCCCCTAAGATTGTTCTGAATTTGTTGAGTTCCGGAACCTTTTTTTCTAGAAAAAAAGCACTGAATACATTTATAGTAATCATCAGGCTGCACATTTTTGGGTTTGCTCCAAAGGTTGTATGTAAGTCAGATCTGGTGTTTTGTAAGGTAAAAATGCAAAACTAACACCTGGTTGCAGACCACTGTAGAAACTTATCAGCAGTGTGGTCCTTAGATTAGTACTATTTTCAGTTTAACGACACTGTGTGATAGCAAAGATCATTAGCATCGCCCTCCTCCTTCATCCAGGCTTGGGACTGGCACTGACAGAGAACGATCAGTGGCAACTTCTAAATTGATCTGGTGTCTAATGCACAAGGCATTAACCGATTGCACACTAAAGTCAAGCTATACTGAATAGGCAATCTGTAACAAGTGTTCAAATACAATACAATACAATAATCAGATCAATATCCAGAGGATTAGTCCATAGACTGCCTCTCTGGTAGCCTATGGTGGATTAGCAATTTTAAATGAATTTGAATTGAATTGGTACATTATTTTGAGTTTTGAAACCTTAATTTTTATGTGTGTGTTGAAATCTGTATTGTAGCAGCAGCAAACAAGTAACAGTGAAGCACTTTTACAAAGTGAAAAAATGAACAACAAAACCTTAATCTTCATCAGTGAATTCATAGTTTTTCAGATTATTTCACCACTTTGTTATCTTTAACCAGTTCAAATGAAGTCAGACTTTTGTGCAGTCTAAGCCTTTTAATGTGGGTTTGGTTTGATTACTTCCCTGGAAGTCTGGCCTATGTCTAATTGTTTGTCCTATATCCAAGGTTAATTACTTGAGTGTGTGGACTTTAGATAATCAGACGTCTGGCAGTTGTAAATTGTTCTCTTTGAACTTGTAAAGGTTGCACCAATTGTACTGAGCCAAGTGGAGTTCTAAATATAGGTTGTGGTATTTAAGTTCTCCATTACTGAGCTGCAATTGCTATAGGAAGGAGGCCTAAGTTGCAGCCTGTTCTGAAACCTTCAATAGTGTTTGAACAAGTGATTGGAAATCCAGTGCTTTGAGAGGAATATTTGTTCTCTTAAACCCAAAATCTAAAGGTGTAGACGGCAGGCACTGCTTTTAGACTATAGAGGCTTAGTGGGCAGAAAATTTGATTGCATATCTTATTTGTGTAGGTGGTAGTTGAAGAAAGCTATGAATAGCTAGCACTTAATGAAAGCATATAAATATGTGTAAGCAGTACTGTTATTTTGGTTTGTCTGACAGCAATTTTGTTGATTGTTGGCATCTAATTTCAGAGACCTGTCAATTGAAGGAAATTGGTGAATACACAGTATTGGATAAACAGGTTCAGAAAATCATGAATAGGATTGCTATAGGGGATTTTGGAGAGGGATTATGGTGACTGTATCTGAAGGGGTTTCTCCCATTATGGTTTTAGTGTAGTGGTTAGCATGCTGGAATATTCCTGGATTGTCAGAGGTCAGAGGTTAAAATCAATGCAAGGGCAAAACTTTGGTTGAGATTTCTGTTCCAACTGTGCCCCTTGCCAACTCAGCTATTATGAGTACACTGACCGTAGGATCAATGGGATGATGAGACAATGGGGGGGGGGGGGAGAGGACTGGCCACCCACCCTCACATGCCATGACTAAGAAAATGAGGTCACTAAGACTTCATACCCATGGCTGCCTCAGGGCTAGTTTAAGGGACTGTTCTTTTTGTTCTATTTTTTCACAGGGTGTGAACTTTGCAGTGGCAGACTGGTTATTGTGCCCATGTGGCATAGCATGTGGGCTGCTCTGTTTTCAGAGCATGTGGCCCCCAGGGCAGAAAGGAATTAACTATACATCTCAGACTTTTCAATTTCACAATTTCTTAGAGCTCAGCAAGAAATAATATGCATAAAAAATCAGTGAAACTGTATATTAAATTACACTTAAAAACAAAACAGTGCTCAACATTTGAGGCGTATCATTAATATGATATTGTTTTTTACTATGTGCAGGATATGCCTAAAATAAATAAAAAAAATTATTCTGCATTTTATTGGCCTGGTTGGACCTGAAGCCCCTTACATGACTGAAATGGTCAGGCCCCGAAAATGGTCCAGGTCTGACTCTGAAGCTTTGTGTTGCAATAGTGTCTGAAAAGAGCAGACCTCTTCTATTATGTTCAGACATATTTCATCTCATAAAGCAGATCTCTAGATCTTGTGGAAGTTGTGGCCAAACAGTCAGACAATACGTTTTAGCAGATTGTTAAACATTGTTTTGTTGCATGAGTGTTTTTCTTTCCCTGGTCTGCGGATGGCTTGGATAAAGATCTTTCTCACTGACGATGTATGCTTTTGTTGGGTAGCTATTATCTGGAATGAGCAGAGCAGGCTCTAGAAGACTCATAGACACAGCCGTCCACCGACGCAGGACACGTTTATTTTTTTTAGCGGATTGCTTTATTGCACGAGCATTTTTCTTTGCTTGGTCTGTAAATGGATGAAGATCTTTCGGGCAGAATACACAATGCCACGGCTGAGTAACTGGAATAAGCAGGCTCTTGTATGCTCATCAGCACAATTGTCTGGTAAGGAAGCAGATTTGTTGTAGCATTTAACCAGGCGTTATTGTATTGTTATGTAGTAATGTGGCACAATTGTCTGCCAGTAGGTGGCATTGCATGCAGTTTTTTTTCTAGCCACACTAGTTTATGCTTTTATTAGGCATTGCTTTTACGACTGTGCCTTGAAGTGGAATCTGTTGTTTAAGGATGAACTTGAGTTTTAGAGATTTGTTGGTTGTTGATTAATTATGGAGCTTGTGATGTTTGCTGCTGCTGTGGGAGTCTGCATTAACTTGTTGGATTATAAACCACAGACCCATACCAATGTACAAAACTGGACCATGAGAATGATACAATTGTAATTCATTTAAAAACTTAATTAGTGATGACATTAAATAACTTAGCATATTGAAAGAACTCAAACTCAAACTCAAATGTTTATTCAACTTAGCAACAAAAATTGTATATAAGTTCTGCGATTGTAGCATGCCTTTGTAGTATAAAAAAGACTTATGGATAGTTTCAACTGATTATAACACACCTTTTTAGTATAAAAATACTCCTGGATAGTTTCAGCTGTAGTGTGACATGCCTTTGTAGATTAAAAAGACTCCTGAATGCTTTGAAGAGGAGTTTTTGATGCATAATTATAAACAGCTCCACATTGCCGTTTAGCAGTTACAGATTTTATGGCCGGGAGTCCCTGCTGTTCAAGGTATACAATCACCCTGGTTGTGCTGGCCATGTGGGTAGCATTTCCCGCTGTTAACCTAGTTTCACTTGAAGCCAACTGCTAAAAATAGCGACTGTCAGGAACTGAGTAGGCGGCCTATATGGCATTTCTGTTATCAGTTGGAGAGGAAGGACCAGGAGGGATGGAAGTGGGAGCCTGGCTTCGGTTAATGGAAGCTGGTAGCTGGTCAAGATTACCATAGGGTTTGTTTGTTCTGCCCAAACTGTGCTTCAATAGGGCTGTGTCTAAGATTTGGAATGCCTTTGTACTTAACCAGAGGACAGACCTGGTTGTACCATCTTTCTATGGGTTTTACACGTAACAAGTTCATTGGTGCTGAAGTTGGGGAATTTGCATCTATAGGTAAGATGTCTTCAGGTGTTTTCTTTGTTGTTGTGGTGATTGGCTGTCAAGAGAGAGTTTGGTGTTAAAAGCCCTGCTAGGGCAGAGATGTTTGAAGAATTTTAGTCCACTTGTGTTCCTAGTGAATTTGGAAATGGAGTGAGTACACTGGCTGTGCAATGTGAATGGGAAGATAGAGCAGCAAGGGAGAGAGCTGATCACGCATTGAATTGAAATTGGTACATCATTATGCTTGAATTGAAATTGGTTCATTATTATGAATTTGAATTGAAATTGGTACATTATTATGAATTTGAATTGAAATTAGTGCCTTATTATGAACTTCAATTGAAATGGGTAATTTTTATGAATTTGAATTGAAATTGGTACATTACTACCTCACATTCAAAGCTATAGGAAAACCGAAATCGACATTTTGTACTCATGACTGCCTCTTGGAGTTTAGCTTAATGAGATGCTTTTCTTCTTTAGGTGACTCCAAATCAGGCGCGTAACTAGCATTACGCAATTACGCAACTGCGTAAAGATTTTAGCAGCTCTCAAAATTTTTTAACCGTTTAGATTACTTTTTGACATTCTAGATTACTATTATTCGTTGAATTTCTAATGTGCAGACTTTATTACTGTACAGTCAGTAAAACATTTCCCTTCGCCGACATAGTGAAGACTCTGCAAATTTCGTGGCACTTCTGAAATTTCGATCACAGACCGACACTATAGATTAAATCATCGTAAGCTAATGTCATCTGGTCCACGCAAAACCCAGTACATAAGTCCGTTGATTCAAAAATCAGCTGATCCACCTGTGTGGCCTGTGAGTTCGAGACATTATTGTGGCAGAATGTCGTGCGGCTAGGTTGTACACTTTATTGTTTGATGCGAGCACAGAACAGATATCGGTCAGCTTATACGATATGTTGATAGCGTGAACAACCCGGTTCTCAGCATGTGGCAAAAGAACAATTTATAGGGCCTAACTGTCATCCCAAGTTTTCCCAACGCTTGACACCACTGGCGAAACTATTGCGACACTCGTAAAGCAGCAGCTTTATGAAGTTGGTTTCTGTATATGTTAAGGTATCTTGATAAGGACAATTTGCTGCCGACTTTTCAATCTGGTTTTCGTAAGGGCCACTCCACGGAGACCCTGTTAGTTCGCCTCCTCTCTGATATCTATGGGGCTATTGATAGGTCACAGGTCATCCTCTTAGCATTATTTGCTGTCAGCACGGCGTTTGACACCGTCGATCACGATATCATTCTTAGGCGCCTATCTACCTCGTTTGGCCTTTCTGGTAACTTTCTTGACTGGATTGTTTCCTACCTCCATCACCGTTCCTTCTCTGCGGTCTACGTGTCTCCTAGGACTCCATGTGTTCCTGTCCCGTTTGGTCTGCCCCAGGAATCTGTGCTGGGCCCTCTTCTCTAATTATATTATTTATACTGCTGATACTGGTCCTCTCCTGGCCTCTTGATGAGCCTTGCTCTGTGCTGAACCAATCTTATGCGGGTGCCCTGCAGGCGTTTTTGCACTGTCCTGCGTCAGCAGCCATTACCGAAGCCCAGGCCATGAACCGGGCAATGGAGGCTCTCGAGGCCTGGATGTCCTCCAATCGCCTGCGGCTAAACTCATCTAAGACGCAGTTCATTTGGCTTGGCACGCACCAGCAGCTCGCCAAAATTGATTTGGAGGCCCTTGCCCAGGAGTTCCCGCAGATTACTTTCTCACAGTGGCAAGAAATTAATTAATTGATAAATCCAGGCAGGCCATCAACTTTATAAAATAAAATTATAGGCGTGTATGTAATGAGATCGACGATCGTCATGAAAACTGCAATCTCTTAGAGAAAATAACATATCCAAAATTAAGTGGCCAAGGGCAGCATTTTGGGCCGTCGCCCAGGGCGGCATTTCAGCTCCGTACGCCATTGCTTTCTCAATTTGTCCGGGACCTTGGTGTCACATTAGACCAGGGGTGGGCAAACATTTGGCACATTGGGCCTCATTAAACGAAAAAAAAATTCGCGGGCCAGATACTAAATTTCAAACTTCCAATAACAACTAAAATTTAAAAAGTTTACCGAATTAAAATTAATTGTACTTTGGCTGTAACTTGTGAGATGTATGCAATTGTGAACATGCATAACAATTTTCCCTTAATCCAGAATGATTGGCACTGTGCACTGGTTGCATAAATTAATTCTGGGCACTTATATACCTCAACAAACCTACTCAGGGTGTTCCTAGCCCAGCCAAGGCTAATGAAAAAAGACTTAAGTTAATGGCAGCTCCGATGGTGGGTCATGCATTCCAGAGTCAGACACTGGGCGATAGATCACCTCTGGAGGTAAGATAGAGCACAGCCAGGTGAAACCAAAGCAGGAATCGGGTATGAGATCCGTTGGGAGCAGCAAGAGCATGCAGGCAAAGACACGCAAGCAGCCGAGAGAACCCGATCTATCGCCCCAGAACTCCAAGAGGGAGGCCAAACGAGGATCGAGCAACAGTGGTCAATTAGGTACACAAGAGCCACTAGGGCATCATGAGAAAGAGCGCGAAACAACTCGGAGCTGGAGAAGCCGATAACTTCGAGTTCAAATTTAGATAAGCTAACTCAGATTTATACTTGGATTTGTTTATCTTCATAGTTGAAAATGTTTGTTAACAGATGTAAGTAGCTCTATGCGAATAATACAAACCGGAATAGCAAATAAGAAAGCAGCATGAGGAATTCTTTTAGCGGTCTGAATTTTATGACTTTTTACTTTTCTGAAGAATTGTTTGGACCGGATAAAATGTGTTGGCGGGCCGGATAAAAAGAGTTGGCGGGCTGGATCTGACCCGCGGGCCGTAGTTTGCCCACCCCTGCATTAGACCAAGAACTAACGTTCACGCGGCATATCAGCCTGCTATGTCGCGATTGTGTATACCAGCTGCGTCAGGTTAGAGAGGTCTTCCGTTCCTTAACCTTTATTGCTGCCTTAATGCTTATCCACTTCTTTGTTGTTTCCCGTCTCGATTATTGCAGCGCCCTCTGCGTGGGTTTTCCGGCGACTCGGGTTGGGTGCTTGGTTCGGCACGCTATATTGGTTGCATCCCAAGATTCCGACATGTTACTGACTATATGCGGGATGTCTTGCATTGGCTTCCTTTCAACAAAGAAGTGGATCGCCTACAGGATCTCTTCCTTGGTCTGGCGCTGATGTGGTCTCTGTTTATCTACAGGAGCTCCACCCTCAGCATCCAGCACCGTGGTTCTCCTCGCTCTTCTAGGCAGGCTGAGGTTCTTGTCTCCCGGTCGCGGACTTCTATTCTGCAGCGCCGTGCTTTTTTTGTTGCTGGCCTGCAATCGGAATGGGCTTCCTCACATTCTAATGCCGAGAGCCTATCACGTTCTATTCTAGGAACTGTTCGGACTTCGGAGTTGGGTCGGGTGCGCTCCTAAGTAGATAATCTTGAAGGGGCGCTATGTAAATCTCTGTAATGAATGAATGAATCATAATTTGCCAAAGAGCTGATGTAAAATGTTATTACTTTTAACCAAAAAGATTGTCTCCAAAATGGACCATTACAAACCAACAAATAAATTTATTTTCTTATGCTTTAGTTAATTGCTTTGATGAGTCTGTCTGTTTCTAGTCTACGTTGGTTGCTGGGACTTTGCAGCTGAACCCATTTTAAAAATCAAATTATGAAATTATAATTATAATTTTCCAAAGAACTTATGTAAAATGTTATTACTTTGAATCAAAAGTTGGTCTCCAAAATGCACCATTACAAACCCCTAAATGAAAATTTTTCAGCCCCCTCCCCAGACCCCTCCCCTCAGAGTTCTTCTGCGTAATTTTATGGAAGACCTGGTTACGCCGCTGCTCCAAATAGTATGTGTACTATACAGCTAGTCACTGTAGTGTCACTCACCTGGCACTGTATATAAAACACCCTGTAGAAGTACAGGGTGACAGGCTTATATATGAGGATGCTGCAATGTTAATTAGTAACTGCTATCGTGACACAGTGTCTAATCTACTAGCATCAACCGATGGCACACCAAACTAAGCTGTAATCAGGTCAATATCCAGAGGATCCGTCTGCTGAGATTGTCGATAGTATACACATTGACTCCAGGATGTTTTTATGGTTGGGAGTAGTTGAAGAAACATTCTGTGCCGGACTGAGAACGACTGTGGGAGGTAGGCTGAACAAGTAAGGGTGGAATCTCACTTCCTCTTCAAATCACACCTGAACGGCAAGACTGTTACATAACATTAGAAGTACATGTAAAGGGTATTCGGACAGGGCTGGAACCTGTGATGTTTTTTGTCAGTATGTTATTGATTGGTAAATGAGCACGTTGGAGCAAGGTAGAGAGCGGGTGCATTTACATTAATTCTTGCCTCTGTCAAACAGTTGCAGGTTTGAACTTGCAGTGAGTGATGGATGATGTGGCGTGCAACGAGTTAGGGCAAGATGTTTATGTAGAACAGTCTCGATGAATTTGTGAGGTAGATAAATTGGGAGCTGAACGCAGCCATTGCTTAATAGGAACGGGTTTCTGGCTGTGAAAATGTCTTTCCTTTTGTACTGCATGTTTTTCTGGTTCTGTTAGTTTGTTCAGTTATCTAAGCACATGATGTGTATTTTAAGTGCCTCACAAAAGCTCTGTCTGGTTCTGCTTTATGCCCTTTTGTTGGTTCCTTTCCTGACTGTTCGATTTACTCTGTGACTGTCTTTTGAACACTGGCTGTCTTCCACCCTTGTCATGTGTCTGAATCTATCTGTTAACCTGTCATTGAACCTCCATTTGCTTGTCTGGCTTGTGGTCACGCAGGCCCTGTGGTGTCAGTGTCAAATCTCTTTTTCTGTGAGGCTTGGAAAATTTTCTGTAATACGAGTAGGAAATAACTGTCTGGATATTTAATTATGGCCTATCTAAGATAGGAGGGGTGTGTGGTAGTCTAATGGATTGCACACTGGAATATGTACCAAGAAATTGCAGGTTCAAATCCTTACCAGGACAGGATATTCAAAAATTTCTGTTCCACTATAGCAGGGGTGCGCAACCTGCGGCCGTACGGCCGCATGCGGCCGTAAGAGGGAGAATTGGCGGCCGTGGACGTATGGTCTAATTGTATTGTATTGGCGGCCGTGTGTATATTTATTCAGATATATTTTAATATAGACATGATATATTCAGATATATTTCCATTGTTTTCAAAAGAAAGTGTGAATCAAATAGTTATCTTTGCCTCTGTTTTAGGGCATGAATTTAACAACAAGTAGGCCTATTATGCTCACACAAGCTCACACCACACACACAAACACTGTCACACACTGACACCCATTGGGACTATACCATCTATTCCCGAATGAATGAATCTAAGTATGCATCTCTGCAGATGTAGTAGCTCAAAGAGGCAGGCAGAGTAACAATATCCATATCAAGCATTGGACAGCCAACCAAGGCATATATTGTACAAGCAGAGCTGACAGTGAGGCATGCAAGGAGAGAGTGGTCAATGAAAGTTATAGTGTGCAAATGCAACTGGACATTTCTACCGCATCCTTTACCATCGTCCTTGATTCCCTGCTACAAGAATTCACTTAACGATGCAATGACTTTAATCAGATTTGCCAGCACTGCGACTTGTTGATTCTCCTCATCTGGTGGAGACAGAGAATGCACCTTTGGACCTCCAAATGGAATTGGTGGAGTTGAAGAACGATGAAGAAATCATGAAGAAATTCGAGGCTAAAACCGATTTAGTAGAGGCGTGAAAGTTGGCGGTGGAATACCCTAAACTTCTAGAACTGGCGAGAAATACCCTGGTCCTCTTCGGGTGCACCTACGCGTGTGAGGCAACCTTCTCTCTGATAAATTATTTGAAAAATAAATACAGAACTCGATTGATAGACAACATCTTAGAGCCTGGAATACTTTTGAACGTCTCCAGCGAGTTTCCAGACTTCTCATGCTTCTCGGCCAACATCAAAGACCAGGGCATTTTTGCTACAAATTCGACTATAGGATTGAAGATGAAGATAAAAATTTTTTATTGTTCTTTTATTAATTTTCTGGTGGAAAAGATATGGTAGACCTACTGACTATCGTGGAGAAGCTAGGAATGGACGTCAGTAAACATATTTCTAACAGTGAACATGCTTATTTCTGGACGTCCCCAGACATGTATTTTAAATATCCCAATAGCAGATATCTTCGCGGCCGTGATGAGAGTATGAGCCTTTAATGCGGCCGACATTACCGCAAAGGTTGCGCACCCCTGCACTATAGCTATAGAAACTCGGCTATAAACTGAGCACTTTAAGCATACATTTTCGGTGACAAGATTAGGCAGCAAGGGAGAGGGATGACCACTCAGCCTCATTGCCGAGGTCAAGAAAGTGAAGTCGCTGATGCTTCATACCTGTGTCTGCCTCTTGAGGTGATTTGAAGGAACTGCTCGTCTTGTTTGGTTTATGTTGCATTACAATGACTTGAAATGAAGAATTACAATTATTGTGTTACTGAATAGATGCATAATAATTGTCACCAAAGGCTGCGCCGACCTTGAAAAACATCGTTGGTAGGTCATTTACGGTATATCTCAGGTCTTCAGTTTGTGCATGACTGGCCTAAGGAAAGAGAAGTGAATTCCTCTCTTGCACTGCGTTGGCAGTTTGGGATACTATATTTTGATGTTATCACATTCATATTTGTAAGTAACGAAATGGTGTGGCTAGAAAGTTTAGTGAAATTGTCTGGTAACGAAAGACAGTTGCCTATTTCCAGCCACCAGCGTAGGTTATTATTCTAAGACAAAGCGTTCTTGCAGTTAGCTAAAGTGCACTTATCAATTTATTGAAATAAATGGAGAACAATGTGTGACCCAGTATACGATTATACATGTAGTTGTAATTCGATTATAATACGTAGAGTCTTGAGTAGTTTTGACAAATTCATGACGTGGTTGAATATTTTATGGACATAGAGCTCTGCTTACCATCCAAAACATCTCTGATATAGCCACAGAACAGCTGTGAGCATTTGACTCAAAATTGTACTGCTCAATCTACCACTCTCTTGGTGATGAATGAAGAACTATGATAATTAACGTTAAGCAGTATTTGCAAATGGATTGTGGCATTTTCAGTGTGGAAAAACTACAGTTACTGAAATGAGTTCATTGCTACAAGTTTTTGTTGTAGAACGTTAGATAGGACATAGGATTGGTTAGAGTGCTTGCCTTGTAATGCGAAGAGTACAGGTTTGAGCTTCCTGAGATGGAAGGTGGTGGTGGTGGTGGTGGTGGTGGTGGTGGTGGTGGTGGTGGTGGTGGTGGTGGTGGTGGTGGTGGTGGTGGTGGTGGTGGTGGTGGTGGTGGTGGTGGTGGTGGTGGTGGTGGTGGTGGTGGTGGTGGTGGTGGTGGTGGTGGTGGTGGTGGTGGTGGTGGTGGTGGTGGTGGTGGTGGTGGTGGTGGTGGTGGTGGTGGTGGTGGTGGTGGTGGTGGTGGTGGTGGTGGTGGTGGTGGTGGTGGTGGTGGTGGTGGTGGTGGTGGTGGTGGTGGTGGTGGTGGTGGTGGTGGTGGTGGTGGTGTGGTGGTGGTGGTGGTGGTGGTGGTGGTGGTGGTGGTGGTGGTGGTGGTGGTGGTGGTGGTGAGGTGGTGGTGGTGGTGGTGGTGGTGGTGGTGGTGGTGGTGGTGGTGGTGGTGGTGGTGGTGGTGGTGGTGGTGGTGGTGGTGGTGGTGGTGGTGGTGGTGGTGGTGGTGGTGGTGGTGGTGGTGGTGGTGGTGTCCAAACGTCAGTCAGGATACACTATAGAGAAGTAGTAAGTCTCAAGACTAGACTTGAAAGCCTCAACTGTAATTGTGGCATGGATTGAAGATGCGAGGCCGTTCCAGCACCTTGGTCCCGCCACCGAGAAGTCTCGGTCAACGAAGCACGTTTTTGATCTTCGCACATTTAGGTCTTCTTTACAACTCGATGGTAATCAGATGATGCGTCATGGTGGGATTTATAGACCAGCAGTGCCAGTTTGTATTGAATG
The DNA here is from genome assembly GCA_020284085.1 of Aporrectodea caliginosa. NCBI lineage: Eukaryota > Metazoa > Annelida > Clitellata > Crassiclitellata > Lumbricidae > Aporrectodea > Aporrectodea caliginosa. Next base: position 888,911 of record JACEVL010000765.1, read on the forward strand.
CGACGTGGCACTGGGAGCCAGTGCAGCACATCACGGAGTAATGGTGTTGTATGGTTGTATATCCGCGGGTTGCATATAAGCCCTGCTGCTGCGTTGAGTGCTGACTGAAGCTTTCTCGGTGGTGGGACTAAGGTGCTGGAGCTGTGTGTGAACCTTGAGCAAGTCCTGCACTCGACAATTGCTCAGTACCATCTGTTTATGCATGGTCTTTAGAGAATGGTGCTTAATAAATGAATAATTGCATTAATTATGACAGTTATAATTTTATCAACATAGCTTATTCTAATTTCTTGTAGGCCTACATATCCAGTAATGTTATACAGAGATATGTGCTCTGGTCTTGCTGTCTGGTAGCATTAAGTTTCACTGTTGACAGATAAGTTTCATCTGTCACTATATAGCATTGACACAAGTCCTAGTGCACTATTGGAAATTGAGCCTTGATGCCAGTATATATAATTCTCTACCCATGAGTTTCTGGCTTTAAACGTGAAGTTAGAGCAACCAACTTCATTGTTTTCTATCCTGGTTACCATCCATACTGGCAGTTCTTGTATATACTGAAGTTCGGTCAGTTTCATTAGCAGACATGTAATTACTGTGGAAATGTGAAAGTCAAATATTGTCTGTCAAAATAATGTCATTTTGAATATTGAAGTGCTGCTGTCAATTATAAAATTTAGAATTGCTCTGCCATGCTAACATGACCATATATCCAACAGTAGCTAACTTAAATATTATCAATTACTGCATAGGCTATATTTCCTTGTTCTTTTTTAGCCACAGCATTCAGTTATAGAGCTAGAAGTGTTCTGCATTAGCCGTTGGTTATGCGTAATGTTTAACATGGAATTTCTACTGTTTGCCATATCTCTGCCGGTTCTTTCACTTCTTTTCATGATTGGTTCCTGATCTGCACTTTTCCTTTCCTTAACAGACATAATTTAATTGAGGACTTATTGACCATGCAGGTGATGCAAAGTTACACATACTACTGGTTGTGAACTTGTACCATTACAGTTCTAAAATCCTATCCAAATTCATGAACATACAACAATATAATCCCCACTGCAGAGAGCACTTGAGAAAGCGCTTATAGATATGGTAGACCAATCAGGACATAATCCATGTCATCCTGATGCAAGATATACTATTAAGTTGATTTCCCACAAAATGGACACAGAGCTGTATAATTTTATAGTTGCAAACTATGACACCTGAAAATGTGTGAGAGAAGAGAAGCTAAAAGCATTATTGAGCTGCTTTAAGTGTGACGTTACGGACGCGTAAGTTGTTTGAGGAGAATGAATCGATGCGAGTGATGGCACGGTGTAGTGATGGCACGGTGTGGTCTGAGCCAGGCACGAGCGTGTCCTTGGTACACATGGCTGGGTAAATAACAGTGAAATATTCCTAGATTTTAGTTAATGTGGCAGGACTAAGAGAAGCATGATTAAGCACTGATGGGTTCAGATTCAGCTATCATGCTGGTATGACCGTATCAGTAATGTACAGAAGGCCAGAGATTAAAATTCTCTTTGTCAGTTAGCTATCCTTCTACTGTACCTCTTGTGCCAATTCCTTGGATATCTGTTTAAATACAGTTAACTGTAAACTATTTTATGAGTTACCAGACATGAATATTGGAGTGTTGACCCCATAGAAACCTTCTCCATCATAGCACAGCCCAATCCCAGAAATTGTATGTACGCCTCTGGGTTATATAGCAGAAGTTGAAAATGCTTCTTATGAGGTGGCTTGGCAATGCAGATGAAAAGAAATAAAACAATGGAGAGGGCAGAGTTTTATGACAGTGACTTCATTTCTTGCAGCAAAAGTAACAGGAAAAATCACAGTGGCCTGAATTTTCTTAAATTGGTAGCAATCTGAACTGAGGTCATTCTAATACACCCCTGTTGTATCCTGATAGTGATGTCTAGTTGCACTTCAGTGTGTAAACATGGACTTCTGTGTTTTGGTCTATATCTGTTTTATAACAGAAAGTCTCAATGGTTTTTTTGGGTTCTTTTACACAAGCACTTTGAAATCTGGTTTTATGTTGTTGACTTGGAAATGCCTCCAATTAGTTTCTCTTGAAATGGCATTGTATAAATCTGTGATTATACCAAGTAATTCCAAGTAATTACAAGTTTCATGGTGAAATATGATTACTGGGTATGAGTTTGGTGACATTGATGGCAGCCATGTTGTTGCTGGGGACTTAGTCTGCAATATTGCCAGAAATGTTTACATTTTCCACATTCTCACCATGTTTGTATGATTGCTGTTAAATGAGGAAACTGGTCGCTTGACTTCATTTGATTAGTCTGAAAAAGTGAGAGCAGTGGTACATACCTCTTAGCAATGTCTTATGTTTATTGCTTAAAGAATTGATCTCATATCTTATTTCTCTTACTTAAGGCCTGTACGCATAGCCTATTATTTTCTGACTAAAAGACTTAATTGATGCCTTATTTGTCTGCTTTATGGAACTCAAATGACTGATTTTTCTGGCTTAAGGATCTATGTCTTGTTTCGGTTTATGGAGTTCATGTCACTTTTTTCTCTTCTGTCTCTGAACTAGGGTTGTTAATATCGGTTTTTTTTGCAAACCGATTATCGGTTTTAGAAATCCGATTTTAAACCGATTATCGTTTTTTATTGGCCATAAAAAATGTAATATATTATCATATAATGCAAGTTACTGAAAACCGATAATCGCTACGTACCGTAACGTACATACACGTATGGGGTTATACTATTACCTCGTTGGCTGGGGAGGACCCGCTTTATATATGAGGCTTTATATATGAGGCAATAATACGTCTCTACTATTACCTCGTTGGCTGTGGAAGAAGACTCCGTTCTGTATAAGAGGCAATAATGCTTCGCTGTGGGGTTCTACTATTACCTCGTTGGCTGTGGAAGTCTCCAGTTTTATATATCAGAGGCAGTAATACATCGCTGTTGGGGTTCGACTAATTACCTCGTTGGATATGGAAATCTCCGTTTTATATATAAGAGTCAGAATTCGATAATCGTTTTGTCAATAATGAAAACCGATAATCGTTTTCGAAACCGATAAGATTATCGTTTAACATCCCTACTCTGAACTAAACATCAACATGCTACAGAGTGCTAAGTGTTATTTTGACTTTTCATGTTCTGCTAAATGGAATGTCTTGTTTATGGCTTAGTTTGACTTGTTAAGGTGTTTAGTTTATTAGGATTTGGCCATGTTTATGGTGCATGTTGGCATGTTTGCCATGAATCAGCTTAAAAGTCTATTTGCTATGCTTGTTAAACACATTCAGGGTTCAGTTCATACTGACCTTTGACTTGCACCCAAAAGCCTCTGAGTAGCATCCAAACCTGCAAGGTTGTTGATACCCCTTACTGTTCTATTCTTTTTGACTTTGGAGCTCTCTTTGTTGCATTCTGAAGTTGTCTGAACCTGTTTTTATTAGGCTGCTCCTCTTGTCAACATTTTAAAATCCTTCAGCTATGACTGGCTTGGAAGGTACGGCTGATGAGTAGATGTTTGATAGCATTAGAAACGGTAGCAAGGTTTCCTTTGTATTGTAGATATTTAGGCCTTTTGGCAATTCTCTTATCCGTAATTCTGGATTACTGGACTTTGAAGTTAAACTTAAGGTGATGTTTGTGTTGGAATGTATTTATCTGACCTTTCTGGTGACCTTGGCTTACATTTAGTTTCCAATAACTTTTTTATGTTCAGTAAGGTTGAAAAAGTTTGAAGCACTTAGCGACATAGTTGAGCACTTGCTATGCATCCATATGGCACATTTTTAGTACCTCACAAAAGCTGATGGGTGGTAGTTGATACTGCAATTTATAGAGATTTATAGCTGTTACAATGACTGAAGACATCATTATCAACAAAGCACCATCAAAATACAGCAGAGTTCAAAAGTTCCCTGTTTCGTGCCTGGAGAAGTGGTTGATTTGCCGAGTCAGATCTTTTAAACCCTCAGAGGTGAGAGTGAGTCAGTTTTTTAAGTAACCTTTTGCCTGTTTTATGGGGCATTTGTATTATCCAGTAAGCTGATTGGCCTTTTGCCTGTGTAGGGGATTGGCCATGCGGTTAAGTATACAGTCCTGAGTCTGTGGGTTGGCTTATTGAAGAGATTAGGCATAATTAACACCTGCAGACACCTGGTGTTAGAGCTGACCCTTGCCATTGGTAAGCCATACCTACCAGTCTGTAGGTCCAATCTGTTCCTGTGGTGAGCAGTTTTCACATTGATGGTTTATGTTTGCTTAAAAGTGACGTTTTAGGAACATGTTTTTGCAATTTTTCATCAAGTATAAGCATTGTAGGTGTTGATTTATTTTGATATCTCTGCTGACCTGAACAGCTTGGCACAATCTGTGACCACCTCCTACCGAGGAAGCATTTTGTTTGTGTCTTTCTGTGGTATATAAATTACTAATTGCACACTGAGAAATACGTGGGAAGTTTAAGCCCAATGGAGTAGTTTTGGTAACAGGTGGCTCTCTTGTTGACTGGTTGGAAGGGTCATTGATTGGTAGTGTAGGTTGGGCTGCTGGTTCATTGATGTGGTGCTGTCAAACAGGTTGTATGGGGGTGGGTGACAATTGATTTTACAATGGCAGTTGTTGGTAGATTTCATTATTTGGGTATTGATTGGTAGTAGGTGTATAGATACCGATGTTATGGTTTCTCACGTATTATCGATAATTAAATGTGACATTGTTTTATCTCTTGTTTGTGTTAAGTGGACCTTGAGGTTCATAACCTGTATAGTAATAATTACGATTACAATTGTAATCAGGAAATTATGCTCCACTACTTCAGGAGAAATACCTCATCAGTTCTCAGTTTTAAGACTAGGATTGGATGTGAAATTATCAATCTTTGACTTTGTATAGACTGTGCTCACTGCATCATTTAGTAAGTTCTATATGTTCTGAAAATTGATTACAAGGTGAAGTTATCTATTGGTAATACTTGAAACTGACACACTTTGATAAAGAACTTTTGGGCCAGAGTGCAGACACTTCTTCAACCTGGATGTTGATAGTTATAGACTGGTACTCTATGACACCAAGAAATGATGGGCCATCGTGGCCTACAGTCTGATGCCTAACTACCATCAAAACCACTCTCACTGCATGACTATATATGTGTTACAGAAGTTTACACACGTACATATTTCAAGTGTTGCTATTGCACATTCTACGCGCATGTTGGGCTGTTGGCCATAAGCACATTCAGGATAACCATTGCAGAGCAACATTTTGCTATATTGTCAGACAAAAAAGTGTCTTCGATCAATCAGGTAACACTAATATATGTTGCTGTTATGTTTAACGGTGTCGGCAGTTCTGCTTGCGTCAGCAACCACGTTTTTTCTTGATGTGCCATCTTTGTCATTTTGCTATACGTCATGTCGGAATTATTTTTCATTTCTGCTGTGGATTTTGTACGTTTTGATGATGTATGTTCCTATGTCATCTTGGCCTCCTTGTGTACATGAAGACTAGAGGGATGAGCTTCCTAATGTGGGGTCAAGTCTTTGATTGTCAAACCTGGGTACACACTATACACAGTCTGCAACGGCAAATTTCATTGGGCAGAGGAGTGATGCAGGTCTTTGGAGTGACCTCAGCAGTTAGTCAGTGGCCGTGTTTCATCTAAAGATGAGAAGTGACTCATACCTGTTCAAGAGATGGCCGGGTGTGCGTCATCAACCACCAATGAGAGTAGCTTCTGTGAACTGATGCTGTGTCATACTGAAGTTGATTAGCATTGCTTGGGAATGGCACTGTCCGATTTATGACAGTGGTTTAGTTAAATGAGGGACCCCAGGGCCACACAGATTGATGTAGTTTGGCCCAGAATCTGTCAGCTTTGGATAGGAGTTGAGTGTTGGGCTCCAATTGTTTGCATTGAACCTCCCAAATGACAACTTTTCCTCTGTTTGTTTTGCTCACTGACCATTCATAGTGACACTTAACTTCATATAGGCTAGAGTAGAGAGAGTGTCTCTAGGTTTAATGGAGGTAGTGCTATATACATTTCTAATTACATGCACAATTATATTAACCAATTGTGAGGTGCTCAATCAAAACCAGGCACATGCTGCAAAAAACAATTTTGAGAAAATGGCCAAAAATTATCTAAGCGAAGGAAAGATGGCAGCTGAAAGATTGTGTGTTTTGAGTTTGAATAAAGTTCATGTAACATAATTATTACTGTATCAAAGAAATTATTTGGATGAAAAAAATGCATTTTAGTCTGCTAAAATCACATTATTGTAGAATATCCTGAAATTTTTTTTAAAAACATTTTTTTAATGCAAATATATATCCTTCAACTGTTGCCATCTAGCGAATGGGCGTGGGCTTGTTTTACATAAATTATATCGAAAGGTCTTAATGTCTATTTTTAGCTTTATTTATGTTCTAACCGTATTTTTCAAAAACCAATCATTGCAGGAATTCCAAGACTGACTTCATTATTACTATACTTTCTAGTGTAAACAATGATTGCGATTTTCTCAATATCGGTATTCTCACGATATAACACTTTAAATTAGCATATCTCAGGTTCTACTGAAGATATCTTAATAATTTTTGCATTTTTAGAAATGTGATTTCACGTTGTAAAATAAATTGAAAGAATCTCATTTTCAGGAAAAAATGCGACTGTGACTGGTTTTGATGGAACACCTTGCAAGTGGTTTGAGCATTGTCTTTTAACATAGAGTGTGTGTTGTGTTCAAGGTTCCCTTAAGACAGTCAGTTTGTTTAAGGATGTGGAGCATTGTCTGAATGCATGGTGCTGATGGTCTTTGATGTATGATGGTAATTGGAAAGTTGCTCTACATAGATAGGTAGAGTAAATAGAGGTTGCCTGTCTGTCATCTGTGATATCGAGTACCAGACCCTCTTGTGCAGACCTGCATCAGGGGGATTAGATAAAGGAAGGACTCTTGAGAGGTTTTAACCATTAGCTCTCTATTTACACTACCTAACGGGACAAGAACATCAGGGATATTAGACTCTGATATCTTGATATGGAAACAATAATAAATCCGACTTTGTTTGCACATCCACCACAGACAGCCTTTCATTCAGAAGTGCTCAACTTGATTTGGACTGGTCATATTTTGTGGTTTTGTTTTGGAGAGGAGCCCTACTGATTGTAATGTTGTTTAGTGTGATAGTTACGTTGCAGATGTCAGTTGGTGATGAAAAGTCTACCATTATGGGGCACAGTAGCTGATTAGCTAGAGGATTGATGCAGGTGGTATGGGTTTGAGTCTCCTCTGAGGCGGTTATTGGGTAGGGACCTTGAGCAAGTCTTCATGCGGAATTGTTCAGAACCATTGATACTCCAATACTCCGTTGTATGGCCATGGGTGCACTTCTGAACTTTGGAAGGAGGGCATTAGCAATACAGTTGTTTATATTTTGTATCATGGAACATTTAGAGAGAATATCCAGTTGACCGAATCCCACTCAATGCACTACATAAATCAATCAATCAGCCTTTCAAGATTGATCATATGTACCACAGTGGTAGTCAACATTGATTCAACAACAGCACAAATAAAATAATTAACAATCAGTCATTTTCAAAAGTTAATCTGCTGATGCCGTCAACAGGACAGCCGTAAAGGATAAAATAATCATGTGAGATTCGAAGGTAAAAGTAAACAAAGGCAGACCAAAACTAGACTGGATAGAATCGATAATATAAATGGGGACATAAATCACTTGACACTAAGGGAGCATTGGACTTGACAAATGACTGAGGACAACGGAGATAATTTATTCGTACCCATAGCCGCCAAATGGCTGGCATTAGGTGGTGGTGGTGGTGGTGGTGGTGGTGGTGGTGGTGGTGGTGGTGGTGGTGGTGGTGCAGAGGAGGCAGGGCTCTGTATCTCTGTAGCAGTTTGAGTTGAGCTACTTGCCGAAAACCCTCTGGGGTGTGGGGTGAGCCATTGGCGAAATGTCACTGACCTGGCACAGACAGGATGAGATTTAGACTGACAGCAAAGATAATTAATCACCTGATTAAAAAGTCCCTTCTGTTCTCTGATGACTATACCGGATGTATGCAGTATTATCCAGGCTTGGAGTTTTGTGAATGATTAGATGGAATAACATTGGTTAAAGAAGTTGCCTTGAAACAAGTAACAGTTTTCATCTGGCTGGTTAAGTAATTATTATTGCAGACAGACTGTTGGGAGTTTGGCATCTAGAACAGAAGTGTTATCCTGCGTCTGATGTTTAACTGTAAATTGGTGAAATTGAGAACAGAGCTAGACCAACAACTAGAAGATTACCCTTGACGTCACTGCTCAATGCACACTGACTGCGGGCTTCTTCGCTTACAGTTGCCTCTCCTTGAGATAGCTCTATGGGAGCAATGCACCTAATGCATCAGCTGCCATTCCGATATTATCTCAGTCGGGGCTAAGAAGGCCGTTAGCATTGGACTGTGGGCCAATAAGCCTGTGTTTAATCTTTGTGGGTCCTATATCTTTTCATTGTGTTTAGCATATAACTTATTTCCTAAATCTCATAAAGATGTGTGCACAGTTAAATGTGTATTGCTTGTAATGTGCATGCAAGGTCAGTATCTGTGAATCTGAAGCATGGGGTGAGTGCAGATGATCAACATGTCCTGGGTGATTACACAGCAGACTCAGACCTGCAATTGTCGGTTTGCAGACCAGACAGTTGCATCTCTATCCCTAAGTTAATATAAGGTAAACTACGGTAGGGAACACAGGTATTAACTGCTCATCTGGAACAGTGGCCTCAGAGGCTTTGTCCTGGATTGAAGGATATTTTCAAAAGCAGCAATTGAACAACTGGACAGCCTTCCTTACTGATTACGTTGCTCGACAAGAAGCGGTCGACTGTAATGAATGTAGGGCATAAGGATTCCAACTCCAGGCGCACTGATGAAAGGCAAACCCATTAGCCATCTGCTGCTGTGCCAGTCACAAGTTTATGTAGACACCTGGTATGTGTTTTAAATTACATTACTTTTTGTCTGTACAACCAAAGACCTTCAGGATGATTCTTTGGTGTCTTAATTGTAAGGTAACTTTTATGGGCCATCTAACTCTTCCTACTGACTGAGCATTCATCACTGACTTGAGCTGAACTTCTAAATTGCACTGCTTGCCTGTCCTTTAAGTTTTGAACCTGTGAGCTATTATATTTAGCCAAGCCAATTTATCACTAGACTACAGAATCTGTTGGGCATCATTTGACTGGTTCTCCCATACTGAAGTAATTACTATGTGTTGACATCAGCATTGCTCTTTCTGCAGTTTGTGGTTCCAGTGTTGTTTATGTTTTGGTAATTGTGGTGAAAGGACACTTCTTACCATGTCTTGGCCAACCTCCATGTCTTTCAACCTTGACAGTCTAGATTGCCCGTACCAGTACCAACAGAGAACATATGCCTGCACTAACTAACCTGACAGTTTTAGTATAAACCATCATTTGTTGACCCCTGTCCATCCCTATAGTTGTACAATGTCCTCCTGGTTTAAGGTGCCTGACTGTAAGTGTACCTCCCTTGTTAGTTCAAAACTGTTTAATGCATCATGTTGTGTTAGAGGTAGATTGCTCATTATTTAAGTTTGGTAATGCATACATTAGTAAGATTGTGCAAGGATTTACCTAAGGACTTACCTGGATAACAGCTATTAACTTGGATAAATTCATTTTATCAAGAGTGCTTGTTGGACATGAAGCTGAATATTGATTAACATGTGTATGATTTATTGGAATTTTTGTAGTGTGATTTGATGTTGTATTAGTATTATTATTCTTATTATTAATATTCTTATTATTAATATTGCAAACATTTTTAATGCACACAAAGTCACACAGAAATGCGAATCAGGGGTGTGATTAGTTAGTCGCCAGAGGAAGAGCAGAACTTTAGATATCCAAGTGTCTGAAGGCCAATGAGAAAGAGTGAGGTTTGAGTCATTTCTTGAAAGAAGAAAAGGAGTTTGAGCCACGGATAAACATTGGTAGTTGATTCTAATCCCTGGGGGCAGCAACATGGAATTCACGAGAGCCTATTACAGTTCAAAATCGAGACTCAACCAAAGGACCCACAATGAGGTATTGTTTAAACAACAATGTACTTCACAATGACTGTATTTATAGAGCACCATATTTTAATGACTAAGCATCAGTTAGAGCTCAGGGCACGTATTTTTTCATGTTGAAGAAGCTGCTTTAGAGGTCCTTCATAACATTGCTGTAGCTGGGTGATCTTTAACAGATGCACACCAAATATGCCAACAGTCTTCATTGGACAGCACTCTCTTAGTTCCTCTAATGAAACTGAACTTGTAGGAGATGTTTTTATGATGTACTAAACACTTTTATGAGGTACTTAAAGCTGCTTTGGAAATACTTAATACATACAAAGCATTCAGTACATCACAAAACACATCCCACAAGTTCTTTCATTCGATTGGAATAAAATAATGTTGGCATTTGTTGTTGTGTGGAGTGGGATACCTGAGTTCCTTGTGCCATGACAGGCAAGCTAAGACTGGTTCAACTAAGAGCTGGTACTAACCTGATTGTCAGCTTCTTCGTCTGCTCCCATTTTGCCATTCATCTCGTAAATGGTGCCTTGATAGCTATCTGCCACAACGTGCACTTTACACTTGCTCTTGTGCATTAGAATTCCCCAGTCAGAGTTGTGATGCAGTGTCCACCAGTGCTTAGAAGTGCCAGCTGTTGGTGGAAACAGGTCATGTTTACTTCATATTCAGTATTGACTTTTAAGTGTCGGCTGTTTTCCTAAAAGGTCATTTTTTCCTTGATATGATCGTCTTGTTATATGGTTCCTGTCATATGATTGCATGGTTTTTATTGCATTAGTATGATTTTATCATTTTTCTGACAACCAAATATAAGAATGGGTGGCCACAGGAATTGGAAAGCGTTTGAACGTCGGTTTTATGATTGCATATTTATTTTCAGACATTTATTGGAATTCATGAGCAAAACGGTAGTTGGAAAAATAAATTTAATTAATGATTTATGCATTTTCTGTTGCCACTGTGGTCAGAGAGAAACAAGCGGAAGTGCACATAATATAGATTAATCTGAAAGATGAATGTCCAGATTATCCATGTTTATTGTTATTGCGCTAGTCAGTGTTTGTCCTAAAGGCAATACCAATCTCCAGCTGCAGTGTTTAAAACTAAGTTCCTGCAGATATATTGCTCTCGTAATTACTGTGCATGGCAGCTTCTGTTACAGGAATCTACCATCTAATCTAGAAAACCTCGGTTGTACCATGCATAATAGCACGCACAACATCAGTCACCGGTTGCTGGTCTGTGAAATCCGTAAGAGAGTCAAAGTTCAAGATCAGTTCAGTCATACTCGGAAAAATTTCGCTTCCTGGCCTGATTCTACCCACTGTGTTATGCATGTATTTGAGCATTTTCGACATAGCACCTTGTATTTCCTCTTAAAAGCCAAGAAAACTGGCTATCTATAAGCTGTGTAGCTGAATTACGGTATTTATGTTTGTTAATGTCTCCTGTGCATTGGCTGATATGGTTCAGACTCTTCCACCGTAGTAGTAGAAAGTCGGTCCAATGGATGAAATATATGCACCATGCTTCAGTTGCTGTTGAACAGAGTGTGGAACAAGAAGGAACAACTCGATGATCGTAAACCAGGCTGACCCTAGACTGGATCACAAAGAGCCCTTATGTATTCTGGGCCTGTCCCTTTCCAAGTACCATAGTTTTACTCAGATTATGTCAAGAGTGATTTAAAGCTGTATTTTATTTCTTAGAAAGTGGAATTAGCTACAGATAAACAATATATCTGCAGCTTAATGATAGCCATAGGTTTACGTTATTAATAATTTAGTCCTGAGTAAAATTGGATTTATAGTGAGATTTGTTGTTGCATAGTTTGATCTAGTCCTTAAGTAACTTGTGAAGTTGTTTTCTGTCTTTGTAACTCTGTGCTGTAGTGATCTGTAGACATTCTGTGAGTTTTGCGATGTGTAATGTATGAAAGCTGTTGCATCAAAAGTTTTCTTGGTGCTAGTTTTATGCCTAAAGTTGCAATTTCTGTAACGGGCTTCATTCAGTGTGCCACACAAATGCTGCTCTACCTGATGCAGCTTTCTCTGGTGTTGATGATATGTGTAAGACAGTGCTTCTCAACCTTTATCCCAAGGGAGAACTCTAAACTAATATTTCCTATCCCAAGAAACCCGTTAGTGAAAAAATATACAGACCAGAAGAAGGTGCTATAGCGGGGAACTAGTGCAATTCCATTAGGATCCATGTAAATACATGTCAACTTGCACTGTAAGAAAACTTCCAGCATTCGTTTTGTCATTTTGCATATTCTAATCTTTTTCCAGATATCAAAATAGAGTTTACTGAAACAGCAAATAAACATTAACATCTAAAAGTCAATAGAAAGCAGAGCTTCCTGTGTGATATTTGGGCTTGTTTCATTTGGAATAAATTTTGACTTTCTTCTTGGCTGAAGTTTTTACAAACACAATTACCAGTTCTTCAACAGAGAGCTGACAATTTATTTGTTTGCTTTTAATGTGTTCATTTATTTATTCTACAATTTTATGCGAACCCTTTTGCAATGATATGGTCTGCTGAACCTCGGATTCCATGGACCCTAGGATTCAATGGCACCCTGGTTTGGTAACACTGGTGTAGGGATTTTCATGTAAATTATACTGTAGAGTTTAAGTATATAGACTATAGAGCTTTGGTTTTTTCTGCTGGGTAATTACCATTTCTGTGATGTAATACCTGTTGCTCTCACCATTTGAAGGAGTAAACTGTGCTAGGTTTATATGAGGATACCTCTTGCTTCTAGTTTGTTTGCATTGCTGCCAATGGTATGCTGGTTTGTATCCTAGCAAAATGAATCTATCCGATAATGATTTACCAGATGTTTTACAGCACTAAACCATTAGCCAGCTGTTTGTTTATTGATAAGCTGTTTGGAAACTAGTGAGATGATAGGGTACAATGCAAATGGCACCAACCACAGTATAAATAGATTTTTCCATTAGCTCGTGTTTGTTGATGCAGTTCCGTGCTGGGCTTGTTGGTGACCAGCGGCGCTGGTCTGTGCCATTTCCGTGACAGATAGAGAGACCAGTTCGACTGAAGCGTTGTCTGTTGTCCATTGGCAACCGGATAGATGTTGCACCGTCGAGCAACGTGGCTGAGCAGTCAGTGTTTGCTTTCGCTTATCAGCTGACATTCCATCTGCAGCTTGAACCTATTTGCAAGTTTGGATTTTTTTCATATTATTTGCTGGATTTTTACTCATTTGCTGTGGTTCTGACTTGTAGTGCCGGTGATTGATGCTTTATGTAACAAAAATCAATGAAAAATCAACAATCTGAAATGTAGAATTTCTCAGAGCACTGATAATCTTAGTTGGAACGACCTGCTGCTTGACCTTGACTTCTCTGGTGCTGCCTTTAATTACGTACCCCTGTAACAAACTTCAAAGTCTCGTCTCTTCTTAATCATACTGTCCCTAACTCCTCCCCAATAGACTTCATACCTATGTCACTTATTGTTTCTTGTTCTGATGTTTTCTCCCACTTTATTGCTCATTTGACCAACTTGTCTTTTGCTGAAGTCTGTTTTCCATCATGTTTTATAAGTTCCTTAGTCACACTTTTTCTTAAGAAACCGGACCCAGACATCAACAGACTGTCAAACTTTAGACCCATCTCCAACCTTACTAGCTTTCAAAGATTCTTGAAATTCTCTTTCTTATACAGATCAAGAAACACAATACTTTATCTCCTAATTTCAGTCCTTACCAATCAGCTTACCATGAAGGCTATAATACTGAAACTGCTCATACCATTAGGCTGAACAAATTCTTCTCATCTGTTGATAAAGGAAAGGCTTACCTCTCAGTATGCCTCAACCTTAGTGCTGTTTTCTACACTATCGACCACCAGCTACTGTTATCTAGACTCAGTAAAAGTTTTGGTGTCTCAGGTACTGCCGTAAACTGTCTTGCTTCTTACCTCTTCAATCAGTCTCGGCAAGTAGCTATTGGTACTGCTCAGTCTGATTCTTCTTTCTGCCCTGCAGTTGTCCCACAGGGCTCTGTTCTCGGGCCCCCTATTATTTGCAATCAGTCAAAACACTTGGGGTGACTCTAATCTCACATTCCAATCCCACATAACAAACTTTTTCAAATCTCGTTTCTATCATATCAGAGCAATACGTCACATAAGGTCTGCTCTTACCAAGGAAATATCACAGAGCATATAGCCTGCTCTCTTGTCTGCTCTGGCCTCGATTATGCCAACTCTGCATTTGCAGGCATATCAGATCTTGAAGTCAACAGGCTTCAATACATCCAAAATTCTCTGTCTCATGTGGTACTGCATGCATCTTCTCATTCAAGCTCTGACATTAAATCTGCATAGTCAGCTGCATTTTCTTTAATAAGAGTTAAACTGGCTTGTCTTACATATAAAACCCTCACAATGAGCATTCCTGCCTATCTTTAACCACTAGTATTCAATCCTTACATTCTGCCATGCAGTCTGACATATTCCTGTATGGGTCTTTTGATTGAGACTCTATGAAGCTCTGTTATGGGTGCTATGCATTCTCTTTTTCTGTCCCTATAAAAGGAATGGAACTGACTACCAATGTTTGTCCAAAGTTCGAACTCTTTCTCTTTCTTTAAGAAACGCATCAAAACTCTATTTCTCTAAGGCTTTCAAGAATTTGGACATCTAACAACTCTTCACTTGGTGACTGATTAACCATGCATCCAGTTCGCTTTTCTGTTTGACCTTGTGCACATTAAAAATGTTTGTAATAACAATAATAAAATGTGTTTTCAAGTGCAGGACGTAGAATTCTCAGGATAAGATACTCGATGCCGTGGAGTGAGAGGGAGAGCACTGAACTTGGGATATCCAATCTCTGCATTTTATCTTGTTTTTAAGTAGCATCTAATAGATCTTTATAGATATATATATAGTTGTTGATGATTGATGTTAATTTGTGCGTAACTATGACTATGGTTGTCGTGGTTGCCTCTCTTCATCTGCTTGGATGCCATCAAGCTTTATGAAGTAACATCTAGAGGAACTACAGCACCTTTTGAAGTCAGGCTAAATATTAGTGGCTGGTAGGTAAGGGCAAATTTAAGCATTGATCAGTTACGTAAGAGAGAGTCTGTGGATATTTAAGAGTGCTGTTCAACATTCTGTAAAGAAACGTCTGATTAAATCAGGCACTTGTTTGATTAAATCAGACACTTGTGTGTAAGTATCTAGACATTAATGTAATGGCTACATATAGTAAAGTGTCTAGGTAAGTATATACACAGTGTGGATAGATTGCTCACACTGTCTGTTGACTGTTGTTTGAGAACTATTTACTGTTACACCGCTAACAGATGTTGTGTCTAAATACTTCAAACCATTCAGACAATACTGCCTGTGTTAGGCAACAATTGACGTCTTATCAGGCAGTTCTTGTCCATGAGTATTTTGCTGCACTGGCTGGTATCTGATGTCATCATGAGTATTTTTGGCTGCACTGGTATCTGAAATTTTCAGACATTACGTAAAGAATTTATGGTCAGAAGTAAACAGATGAGACCAGAAATATTGATGCATTCTACAGAAGCCCAGTGGTAAAGACTTTAATGTAACTAGTGATTAGTTATGTTATCTAGGAGCAAAGTTAAGTAAATATATTGAATAGCTACATTAAAGACTCGTAACTTTATAACTTTAATTTGCAAAACAGGATATAGTTTCACGTTCGCTGGTACAATGTTTCCAAGTATTACTTCCCATGCTTAGTTCTCGTGTAGCCCAAATAGAACAGAAATTCAATTTACAAGTTTTTTATCTGCTTTGTTTTTGCATCAGCGTTGATAAAATGATCTACGAATATGAGATCGGCATTCCAGTGTTGTTAGCGCTCCAGACATATTTTGTTATGCACTTTGTTATGCACAGTGTTCTACATAAACTGTCATTAAAACCTTTGCTAGTGTTGGTCGGTTGACAGGAAGCACTTTTTCGAGAAACCGTCTCGTCCTTGTGTTTTTTTCAGCAGCAGTGTGTGCTATCGATATTTTACAGAAACCTTGGAGGACACTTTCTATTTCTTCTGCATTGCATTCATGACCAAAGATTTATTGTTCGGGTGGAAAAGCAATTTCAAGCCAAGGCTTCCATTGTGTGCCAGACGTGATGGTGTTTCCTTTCAAGATTGATCATATGTACCACAGCGGTAGTCAACGGCAGTCAATGGCAATAAAATGGAGCCTTGCTGTTGGTTAACGATCTTTGCTTGCCACGTGCTCCAGTCACAATTCTTGTCAATGTTTTTGGTCCTATTACAGGTCCAAACCACGTTGAAGCTCTGTGATCATAGCAGACAACCACAGGAGGTGTAATAAAACTTGAGCTCAGAATATGTAAAACACATTTTTATACTTAATATTGTACTTGTTTCATCGATGACTGTAGTCAGTGGTATACTGATTAACACTTTAACGACGAGCTACATTGATTTCCCAGTCACTTTTAGTACACCCTCGTCGTTAAAAGGTTAATGCTGAAATATGATGCCCAGCTTTGTTCGTAATTTTATTGTGCTGCAATTTATTTCACAGATCTTGCATTCTGTTTTTAGGATTATGCATAGATGAGATTCATTTACACCCTTTCACCGAATTCTAGGAAACACTTTATGAAATAAAAAATGTTTGCTGGGTTCCTGAACTTCCTGTTAGGGTTGTTAACACGTTCCCGCCGGATGGGGTCACGGATGACCCCAAATGGGAGGCATTGAAACAGACTAGCAAATAAATATAGCTTCATTATGTCATGCCTAAAAATAGTATCAATGTTGTTTACGGATAATTTCCCGACATTTTGATGCTTAGTTTGTTGTCAGAAAGTAAATATTTTCCGAGTTACGATACTTTTAAAAATGTGTAAGTGTCCCGTTTGTCGAGATTTTGAGACGTGTCTTGGATGTGAGCGAAGACGCGTTTTCGTCTTCAGATTAAGAAGTTATTTGCGATGTAAAGACAGATTATGGTCAGCGGCATGTGTGAAATCGGCCTGGTTTACGATTAGGGTTGTTAATATCGTTTTTTTGGCAAACCGATTATCGGTTTTAGAAATCCGATTTTAAACCGATTATCGTTTTCGAAACCGATAATCGGATTTCCGATTATCGTTTAACATCCCTATTTACGATGTGGTCCGAAATAGAAAGTCGAGCTTTGACTTTTGGGTTCAGATTTGCTGAATGATGCTTACTTGGGACTATTGTTGGACTGTTGTGCTTCAAATGCGATCTGTTTATTGGTAACTATTTTGCCATTTGACATTCTAAGGCCGCTATATAAATTGACTTTTGTTCACAATGAAATAAGTATTTCATAGCCTGAAGTCTGCTGATTCAGAAAATATATGCCTCATTATGCTTACTTGGGACTATTGTTTGACAGTTGTCCTTCAAATGCAGTGTCGATATGTTTATTGGTGACTGATTTGCCATTTGGCATTCTAAGGCCGCTATATAAATTGATTTTCGTTCATGAGGAAATATGGATTTCATAGCCAGAAGTCTGCTGATTCAGAAAATATATACTTTATTATGCTTAAGTGTAACCCTTGTTGCAGTGTTGTTATGATAACATAGGTACCATCAATTTCCTACTTTTCCGAAAAAACAATTCAGGCGGGAAAGGGTTAATATCGGTTTTTTTGGCAAACCGATTATCGGTTTAAGAAATCCGATTTTAAACCGATTATCGGTTTTTATTGGCCTTCATAGGAAATTTAATCATATAATGCAAGTTACTGAAAACCGCTAATCGCTGCGTACCGTAATGTACATACACGTACGGGGTTCTACTATTACCTCGTTGGCTGTGGAAGACCGCTTTATATACGAGTCAATAATACGTCCCTGTGGGGTTCTACTATTACCTTGTTGGCTGTGGAAGTCTCCGTTTTATATATAAGAGGCAATAATACGTCTCTGTGGGGTTCTACTATTACCTCGTTGTCTGTGGAAGCCTCCGTTTTATATAATTATAAGAGGCAATAATACGTCTCTGTGGGGTTCTACTATTACCTCTTTGACTGTGGAAGACTCTGTTTTATATATAAGAGGCAGAATTCGATAATCGGTTTGTCAATAACGAAAACCGATTATCGTTTTCGAAACCGATAATCGGATTTCCGATTATCGTTTAACATCCCTAGTTCCTGTTTATACTTTAGTTCTAATGTTTCATTAATTTCTGCACCAATTGCTTTGTTAATTTTTTTACCAAATGTTTATATCACTTGTGAAGGAGATAAAATTATAATGCACTGTTCCTCTGGATACAAATTTCATTTTTACATTGTAAGGTCAATATTTTTTAACGAAATTTTATCAATGATTTGTGCATCAGCTTTAATGCAATTTTTTCATAAGATTTTTATTAGCTTTTGCGGCTGCCATTTCGCACCTTCTTGGCTCCTTCGTAGCTGCTAAACAAAGTTCTATAAGTTTTCTTATTTAGAATAATTTTTATTGTTAATGTTGTGCCAAGCAACCATACACACACACACCATCCATAGAAGGTTTAGCTCGTGCTCAGCTGCTCAGCAAACACTTGAACACACCAGCAATCTTTTTCATGCCTTGATCCCACAAGCCGCCCTTATCAGGCCACCGCTGTTTGCCTGTGGTTGCCTATAGCCCTTGACAAACTATCCAAAAATGATGGATGTTCCGAGTTCCTGGTCCCTGGAGTGCCTTTGCGGCTGTGTTCTAGGATCAGAATTGATGCCAACCGATATTTCAAAAAGGTCGTGCGTCATAGATGTGAGGCGTTATCTCGAGGACTGAATAAACTCCGATGAACAGCGACCTGTTTGTTGCGCTTTCTAGATTGGATCTGGTGGACTCGAGCGAATTAAATCTAGAATTGATCTGAGCTCTGCAGAACCGATCTGCCCTGTTCTGTGCAAATGATACTTGATCTGCATCCTAAGCACTATCGAAGCAAGTAAAAAGTGTAGTGGAAAACTGGTTACTTCAAGCACTAATGTGACAGTTTTGTCGTAAAAGGAGGTTTATAAATGTCGATGTGCATTCGTGTAGTTAGTTAAGCCGATGCTTCTCTCATTGGAAAGAAATGTGTACAGGCATGTGCATTGAGAGGAGTTACAACATTGGACATTTATACATGTATATTGTACATTGCAGCACAAATATTTATACATAGGTGTCAGTGAACTCGAGAGTATTATGGATGAGCAACAATCAAGTAAAATGGTATCACTTTTTTATATAGAGCGTGGCACTTGTTTTTAGCTATGTTGCAATGCATTTTTTGCAATGCTTAGATCATTTCATCTGTTAGACGTGTGGTTAGGTCTGTGAAAACATTTTGTGGATGCTATTTCAGCGAATTGTTATTGACAGAATTGCATTGCTATCTGCTGTCATTTGGTGCTTATGGGGTGGTATTGACGAGGAACAAGACCCAAGACAAAAAGCAGAGTTTGATAATCTGTTTGTCAGATTCTGTCGTTGCGGTCTTGAAGGCGATATATAATCTATGTGTCGCTCAAGTATAGCCGCAATATATATACTTCTGTTATCAGTTTTTGGTTGTGTGGGTTGAGTTGTGTGGTTTTTATATTGAGATTGTTTCCAGCCGCAAGTCGTGCTGGTTGGTGATAAAGCAAATTTGATGGTGTATCAGAATTTTATTTGGGCTTAATTTGTGCTGGAAATTGTTGCCGAACGTGAATGGGATTAAGTCTAAATGTTTATTATGATAACATTGGTCTCCCCGGACACAACCATACTGTGTATATGCAGTGTTGTACATATATGTGTATATACTCACTGTTTCACACATGCTGCGTATATATTTTATATGCCCAGTAGTGTCCGGGTTGTATGCATGGTTTTGGTGGTGCCTGTGTAAGAGTAAACTCATTAGAATTCTCTGCTGATTGATGGATTGATTCTCTGGAATTTGGGTTTTATTTATAGTTGCAGACTGTGGGAATTTGTATATTCTTAGCGCTTTGGTGGCTTTTCTGAGAACCATTGTGAACAGGCACTGCCAGTAGCAGCAATCAGACAGAATTGGTGCATTAAGGCATAGCTTAAAAACTTTAGTTCTCAGATAATATGTGTTTGTTCCAGCAGCTTTTACCTTTTGATTAAAATTGCTTTGTGGTTTTGCTTGTCCAAGGTAAACAAGTGATTTATTTCATGGCTATGTTTCGACTGACTTGCTAATTTGTGTTCCTTGTGGCGACTTGAAATTCTTTGCCTTAGTAATTAGTTTTGTGTTGTTTTTCATTCAGGCTCTCTGCTGCAATGTTTCGCCTAACTGACGTCAGTAGTATGTCTTCAACGCTCGTTGAGACCGTCTCCATCAACTATGAAGATTTCAGCGATAGCTTCCTCACGTGCGGAACCTGTCTATGCATGTATGATGCGGTCGAGCACAACCCAAAACTGCTCACGTGCTCGCACACCGTCTGCCACTCATGCCTCGAGCGCATCATCGGGATGGACGGTCCAAACAGCACTTCGTTTCGTTGTCCAATCTGTCGTGAAACAATCGCGGTACCTCGTGGCGGTGTTCTCGCTTTCCCACCGAGCTTCATCGTAAATCAGCTGCTCGATCTCATGGCTCGTCAGCGGCGAGACATCGTACCGAAGTGCTCGACTCACCCGCAGTCGGAGCTCTTGTTCTGCGAGTCGTGCGATTCCGTCTTCTGTATGGACTGCACTGGCGGCAACCACAACAGCCGAGGAGCAAGCGCTCACACCGTCATTCCATTTGCCGTTGCTATCAAACGAATGTCCGAGATTCTGCTGTACAAGGCTGGCCAGTGCATGAAGAACCTGGACACCGCTTCACAGGCGGTCAATGAAGAAATGGTCAGGCTCGACAGTAATGCTGAAGTCTGTGTCGAAACAGCTAGTCAGGTTTTCCAGGTTAGTATGATTATACATTTTTTTAAACACTACGAGTGTCTCAACTTGATGTAACTGACATTTTTGCCTGATAACTGTTTCTATTTTTTCTGTGGGTGATGAAAAAAATTGACCGTGAGGTAAAGATAGAATCTAGAATTAAGGTAGTAAACATATAAATTTTGTGTTGCTGTAAATATGCTTCATTAATTTGATCTCAACTGTTTTCTTGTATGACTTGTTTAGATAATTCATATATAGTGTTTGTTGACACTCATGTGCAATTTTAAGAATCAGTCATTTCTTTGGTAAACTAAATTTTGGTTACCATGCTTTATTGAAATATTTTTGCATTATTTAAAGTTCAATAATGTTAGATCTGTAAGTTTGTCTTGTTTGGTGTAGGATCTGGTGAACATGGTTGAGAAAAGAAAGCATGAAGTCATCCAGATGGTAAAGCGAGTTCGTGATGAAAAGAAGAAAGTCCTACGAGAACAGCTCGACATCATAGAAGCCGAAAAGGCAAAGCTCCGCAATGACTGCCAAGGCCTTCAGCACCAAATTGAAGTGCGTAACATCACCACTAAAATCGGACACCTTAATGAAAAACTCGATATGTCAACAACTCTGCTAGAACCGCGCGAGAATGCATTTATGTTGTTCGAGTATCGGCACAACGCGTCAATGCCTTCCATGGGAAATGCACTCGCACAGTTCGGGAAAATACAGATCAGCAAAACGTTTCCGTCCCTATGCACGGCCATCTTTGATCCAGCCGTCATCGTTCATATAAGGAGTCGAGTTCTCATTCGAACTGTGGATTACTATGGCAACGTGCAGGTGAGTGGCGGGGATCCAGTCATCGTGGAGTTGAAATACGAGAGCGGAGAAACAAACTATCTCGACATCCAAGACAATGACGATGGAACGTACGCCGTCGAATTTACTCCGAAGGTTCCTGGAATGCATCGGCTGTTTATTAAAGTTTTCAATCGGTCCATAAAGGACAGTCCATTTGTGCTGAACGCAACAGATCATATCAACCCGGTGGCAAAAGTGGGGAAGTCTGGCTGTGGAGAGCTAGACTTCAAACAGCCAATCAATGTAGTCGTAGGCAATGACGATCAGATCTATGTTCTCGACACGGGCAATAGTCGTATAAAGGTTCTTGACCCGGGGGGAAACTTCGTGAGGCACCTCAGCGAAACGGGTCTGGAGCAGCACAGTGGAACCGGAATGGCACTGACGTCAACAGGGAACCTGGTAGTGGTTAACTGGCGGACAAAACGAGTTACGGAACTAAGCGTCACCGGAGAGATGGTGCAAAGTTTCACGTGTTCAAATTTTGTCGAGCCCATCGCCGTTGCTGCAAATCTACACGGCGAAGTGATCGTAGCAGACAATGGCGTGGGCAAACTCTTTGTTTTTGACGCAGATGGAAAGCTGGTTAGAACAATCGGTAGCCGTGGAGAGAAGTCGGGTCAGCTGAAACTCGTCAGCTACATCTACTCTGCCCCAGGCGGTGAACTCCTGGTTTGCGATCATCGTGTTCAGGCCTTCTCACGAACCGGTGACCTCCTCTATGAGTTCCCGCAGTCTGAGACTTCAACCCGTGGCCAGTACGGAGGAGTGACAGTTGACAGACTGGGCAACTATTTGTTGACGAGATCTGAAAGAGGGAGATGTGTCGTACAGGTGTACAGCCCAACGAGGCAGTGGTTATTCAACATCGATAGTTTTGCGGATAAACTGAAGCGACCGAGCGGTCTCGTCGCGATGGCCGATGGACACGTCTGTGTGGCCGACTTGGGAAACGACTGCATTAAGAAGTTTCGGTATCTGTAGTCGTAGCAAGGAACTGGAGTGTGTCGCGAAGACATTAGGCGATTAATTAATAGGATATTAATTTAAATCTGACTGGGTTAGGCTTCCTACGGAGAGTCGACGATTATGAAATGAACAGTATTAAGTGTACTGTGCTGTTGTTGTCTGTTGCCCATGTTTCTGTTGTTGTAGTTTTTATGCTGAAATTCTCCAGAAAGCTGCAGAATATCTGTAAAGCATATACATGTACAGACGTAAGAATGCAAAACTGCAGGACCGTCGAATTTGTCAGCACTGCAGGGCATTATTCTGTCAGCAGACCTAAGTGTAGAATTGTTCATTTGATGTAATGTTTTTGACACTTTGAGATGTAGTCTTTGTTTGAATTTGTGTTTGCGACTGGTATAAACGTGTAAGATTTGTGTCAACTCTATGGCTGTGCTTATAAGTAATAAATTCAGTGAATTGACATCACAGATCCTGAACTGCTGATTAGTCTCAGCTTGCCTGAAGAGATAATTTTTTGTCCACTAATTATGAACCGATCAATTGAGTGTTGATTGAGCTTTCCAGTAGTTCAGCGTAACCGTTGAAGATTTGTATCCATTTTAATCAGAAAGAAGGTTTTTGACTTTTTGGCCTATTGTATCAGGATATTATTACCTGTCTGCAACAGTTTTTTTTAACTGAGCTATGAAGTGAGCTAAGACTGTTTTGGTTCATTTTAATTCTCCAGTGTCCCTGCAGTATATCCTACTGATTGGAGAAGCTACATACATTATCGCCAACCAAAGTGATAAGTCTTTGGTAGTTCAATAGTCTGTGGGTGGTGGAGTTGAATAGGTTTAAAGGCCGCTTGAAATTACCGGTTTTGGCTTCGCCACTGGATTCTGCCACGGTTGCTAGGGTGGTTGCTAAGGTGGCTGCTAGGGTGGTTGCTAGGGTGGTTGCTGTTTGCTTCCGGTTGTTGAAGTTATGATTAGTTGTTTCCTTGAAAAACCTTAAGAGCTGTCTCCAGTGCACTATATATAGACTTGTTAGCACTTTTAGGTGTGACCATCCATGGAATACCATGCTACCATGGGTCTCTTCAGCCTCTATCCTTTGTGTTGGTTAAGACTACCAAAGCAGTTGGGAGTTGCAAGAAATGTCATTGGGTTACTTGAGTATCCAAAGAGAAGTGTGAACAACTGCATTATCATTAGCTTCATTGTATTACTGAACATTACTTTTAAAAGTCAGTCAAGACAATTATTAATCCCATATGAATTACAGATTGTAGTGCCCCTCGATAACCTTAAAAAAGAATACACTTGAGTACACTGTACCTTCAGGCCAGTCCTATTGACATAACACTTGACACAGCATCAACTTTGACCTCTCAAATTCTCATGATCTCTTGAATTCAGAAGATGTAATCTTCTGATTCTTTGTTTATCTACAAGCAGTAGGTTGAAATGTGACGCACAAACTCGTCTGTGGGAATTGGACTTCCCGAAACCTTTTTTACTTTGATGCATTGGTAAAGACTGTGTACTGAGAACTTCTAAAGAAAACTGCTTACAAATACCGAAATTGCCTCTTGGATGAGTTTTTATGCAATTTCTGTGCAATTCTTTCAGTGTAATGCGTAATTCTGGCAACTTTGTAAGATCTTGTAGAGCTCTGTGCATATATTGGCCAGATTAAAACACATTGGCTATGCAAACACTAATTAGTAAGATTTGACTCATGAGTAATTAGCAGTTTTTATTTGTAGTCAACTTTTCTAAGAAAGAATGTAATTATTGTTTTTATAATTTCTTTGGTTATTTTGTAACTGTTCGTTTTGTGAGTGAATCATGGGGAAGAGCTATTTTGCCCTGTTTGTCAGTTCCTGTGGTAGAACATAATTACATACAGATAAAATTGTTATGAAGTTGCTTTAATAGTCTTAATTATTATGTTTGGAAAAATGGATGTGGAAGTTTCATAATGAGATTCAGTTGCATTTCTGTCTTTTTTAAACTGAGTGTGAAGCCAAAAGTGCTACTCCACCTTCTTCAAATAGATCAGTCGATTTTACTAAGTTTCTGTTTTCTTATCTTCTCAAGTCAAGGTGTTTTAGTTGCTCAGACTATGGTTTTGTATGTGTATTGTTTATGTGATATGTTCAAGTCAAAGAGTTGTTTAACGGCAAACATTTGTTCGTCTTGTGGTCTGGAATGTGCTGTCTGTCTGTATCGGCTCTGCATTTTCTCAGATGTCGTTAGCTCTTGGCCGAAATCTCATCATTTTCAAAGTGCTTTCCCTCCGTACCCTGTGTTGCAGTTTCTGGGGCCTTGTAGATCTGGACTGGTTCTGTTAAGAGGAATGTGATTTTGGAATTTGGGTTTGTTTAGAAGGGACCATCAATTGATGACTTGTGCATTACGATAAAAAAAACGACTGGCATTGCCTGTATTCTGAACCGCTTAAAACTCCCTGTTATGTTGGTTACCATGTTGCATCATCGCAGTTACCACAAGGAGAACAATACATGAATAATTTTATTCTGTTTTTTAGTATTTAAAACAACATGTAAGGCTTGGCAACAAACCCTTCAGTTTCGTGTTCTTAGATCTTGATTTGTAAAGCAATCTATTTAGGCATTGTGTGTTATTATTATTAATCCTTTTTTTTGCAATTTCATCCAAAGTGGATCAACTTCATCTACCTGCAGCATGCACATTTCTCTTTATCACGCATTTCATCAGATGTAGCGAAACCTGATTACAGTTAATACAACTTTGATATGGTCTGTGTTTCTTTATTACTAAGTTATTAGTACAGGTACATGTTGTGGATCCCAGTTTTTTTCTCCCTATGCTAGTATATATATACATATATGTATATATATATATATATATAGACATATGCCAGGGTTGGGTTAATGCCGACAACAACCTATTGTTGCCGGGACAGTGGCAATAACCGGTTATTGCCGGTTATTGCCAGTTGTTGCCGGCCGGTTATTGCCAGTTGTTGCCGGCCAGTTATTGCCAGTTGTTGCCCATTTTCTCCAAAGTAAGGACAAGGCAAATGAAAATCATATTTCACTGCACAGACTGCATAGTTATAATAAATGTTTCTTGTGGGAAATTAAAACTACTGTAGTAAATCTATATTACCCCTTAGTATAAATGTCGTTAAAGTCAACTATATGAGATTAAGATAAAAAAATTCTGACCTACAGTTCAACTACTCCAAAATAAACCGCCATTTGCGCTGCAGTAATAATATTCAGGTCAACAAGATCATTGCCTTTTCTATATACTTACCTGGTATTATGTAATTTATTAGTAGTGTATAGAAGCTAATGGTTTGGCAAAATTTCTAATTCATAATTACATAATTCAATATTGACTGTACTTGATATGTAAAACTTGTGAATGTCTTTTATTCTTTTAGGAAGAAATTATATGGTTATTTAAATCACGTGATTTTTATTTGGAAAAACTTGATTGATTTAAAGCATGATATATTTAAATCAATCAACTCTGCAAGCCAGAAGAAATAAAAAATGAAGTTAACTGTGAAGATTTATTACCACAATAATTAATAGTTTCTATTTTTGCCAAGAGGTTGTTGCCATTTTTGCCAAGAGGTTGTTGCCATTATTGCCAAGAGGTTGTTGCCGGGACGGTTATAGCCATGGCAATAACCGGTTATAACCGGCGGTGGCAACAACTTGCCAACCCTGACATATGCATATATATATATATAGACAAATGCATATTTAGACCTATATATATATATATATAGACCTGTATATATATATGTATTTGCAGTATTTGTGAAACCATGGTCCTCGTTATAAAGTGTTTCATTGGCTGCTTATATATCTTTTCTACTGTAAGCTTTCAGTTCATCTTGTCTTTTACAAAACTACTGTCTTCATTTAGGATGCTGTCTTTCCTTTTGTTATTCCTGTTATCTGTTTGTGAATGTATGTGTTAGGACAGTCTGTATAACACCTTTTAAGATCCTTCTGTTTTATATGTTCTAACTTTAAGACACTTCCGTGGTACTTCCAATGTTTCTATATGATCTTTGCTTCATCCAATGGCTTACTGCTGAAGTACCATCATGTCTGGAAAGAGCAGATTAAACAAATTGAGCTGAACACCGACCGAGCAGTTTAATTGTCTAATTGCAGTTGTGGCTTATAGCCAGACATTGTTGTAGCTTTGGTGGTAAGTACTCTGACGAAATGGTCTGGTATTATGTGATATACGATGTTAGACAGTTTGTGAGTGTTCTAGCCACTTTTATGTGCTGGTGTGCAAATATTACTTTTAAGAGTGTGTTCACAGCCCATGCAAAGTATATAACGGTCCCCATTTAACCCATTTGGGCGGTCACTGTTGGCCAGATTAGCTAGTCCTAAACAGTGCTGTTTGTATATATTTAAATCACATGTTGTAACGTTTAAATTTATCAGACATGTAAGAGCTTTACATGTGCGGGTGATGTTATGTACGACACTACGAGTGAACGAAATATCATGACAAACAGCAGGTCACAGGGTACTTTGAAACTCAGTTACACCACAGTGCGACCGTCTGTTTTAGTGTTTCATTTGTTAGTTTGTGTCTTGAATTAAAAAAATCTTGTCAGTATAGGTTCATGTACCAGTTGCCATTGTTTATACTGAGTTTCACTGTGCACAAACTAACATCATTAACATGACATTCAAATACTTAACTGGTTTGGCATACTCAGGTATTTCAGTAACTTGCGCGTCAGCAGTGCTTGGCTTACCTGAATGGTCTAAAAATTGCAGTAATGGTCTGTAAATTTCAGCACTGTATTTTTGGGATTGGTAAAAATGTTACTCGAATTTTTGAATTGGTTAGGAACTAGTACTGGTTCGTTTCAGGATTGTTAGTTGGCCTACCACTGCATGAATTTATCTGAATTTGTAAATACCTTTTCCATATTTATCCTGATTGGTAAGGACCATCATAACGCATCACTGAGACAGCTACACTCGGCAGATTCACCACCAGAAGGCAAAGACCACTGCTGTATTTTTATGGGTTTTAAAGACCATTTTACTATATACTTGTATATCCTGATTGTGCTAACGAATTTGTCTAAACTTATCCTAGAAATGTCCATGACCAGATACCTTTGGCTGGTTTTGGCTTTTGGCTAGTGTAACTTTTGGCTGGTGTGGCTTTGGCTAGTGTGGCTTTGGCTGGTTTGGCTTTGGCTGGTGTGGCATTCATAAGTAAGACTGTATGTAAACTAAGCAAATGTTTTATAAATAAAATTTCATTTCAATTTACTTTCAAGGTGATACACATGTCTTGGATGTGAAATCTGGCCAAGCTAAAAGCAGAATTGGACGAAGCCCTACTATGTGTGACGTTTAAAGTCATTTTTATGGAAGGAGCAATGCAAGCAAAGACTTGAAGATGTTGGCATATGAACAAGCAAAAGATCTGTACAAGTCTAGTTTCGACATGGACCCGATGGCTAAACCAAAGAGTAACTATAGCAGTGGCATCGATGAAAGGATAATGTATGTCGAAGGCTGATCTGTCTCTTTATTCTGCTCTCAGACCATGCAGAGCATCTGTTATGGAGAATATTGATCTGCATCGGACATATCAGTTTGATATTTACGAACGCCATAATTGTGTGCTTCTGATCTCGATGTTTGTGGCAGTGTTTTTATCAACATTTAGCTCGTGTAGAATTTCGATACTTTGCGGCTGCTTTCCGAGTGAGCATTTTCTATAATTAACAGTTTTATGAGTCCACTAAAGTATGCCTGTATAGAGAGCTGTGTTATGGCCTATTATATGATGCAATGTTCATCAATGCAGATCCAGGAATCCGTTGGTGTTCAATGTCTTTGCTAACCACAGTTTTCTCTAACTCGGTCTGGTTCCATTGATTCACCATACGGCCCACCCAGGATGGTCGACGAATCCAGTTACATCAATTTTCTCTGTGTTGTGCCCTGTCTGTAGTAGTCTTTAGTCCAGCCTGGCTCCTTTTTCCATCATCCAGTCCAGCAGCAGACTAGTTCTCGGTCTACTTCTATTGTAGTCTTCCATCAATTTCCACTGCTGTTCAGAGGAGTGAATTGCTGTATACAGTGTATACTGTATAGTATGTGCTTACTACATAGTGTAATATATGTCATGGCAAAAGATTGGACACCTTGTTGTCTTGTAATGACATAGGTGTCAAAGCCAGTTCACTTTTGTTTTACGGTACTATGTCGTCTCCTCTTGCACGATTACTGGAATATGAGGAGCTTGTTGTTCTGTCCACCTGTTCATTATATCCAGACCCACACAGTCTTTTGTCCTCTGTCACAATTGGATGAACATCTGTCGTCCATTTCATGTGAAAACTGTTATTCCAACCAAAGTGCATCATCTGTAACTTGAGCCTTCCTTTAGAGTCCATGGCTCTGAGCCAAACGGTGCCACACTCCATGTAGGCCATAATTTTACCATTCATTTGATTTGATGTAATGAATTGTATTTGTGGCTTACGTGTTTTGGTCAGCCATGGATTCCACTTATATTGAATCGTTTCCTACGTGGGTCAATTTTGACATCTTCAACACTTCAGGTATTTAGGTAATGTTTCCTATAACTCTTAGGCAATTGAGTGTTACATAGCAACATTTAGCTTTAATTAGTGTATCAATTGCTTCATAGTGTTGGCTTTTTATAAGAAAGTACGGCATTTTTAATTAAGTGGTATTCTTTTTGGCTGCAGTATGGCTAACAAGTAAGGGAAGTGTGTATATATATGCCAATGGTTGGTTTTTCTTCTTCCGAACGGTCATAGTTTACTGTCCATTGTGTAGAGTATATATCCCTGTTTCAATAACTCCTCAGAATCCTGTTCATTTCTAACGGTTCTGACCGAAGATTTTGACCTGCATTATTATACATCGATTTATTTAGTTTTGATGGACCCCACAATATTTAGCACAGGTCAGTCACCAATTGCTTATCATATACCGTAACGATAACGGAACTGGTGTGTTGTGCTTCATAGCCTTTCACAGGCGTTCTTTCTCCATGTGACTAGCAAGTGCTCAGTCAGTTGGTGCAAATGTAAGTCAGCTAGAGCACAGAGTTCAACGAATGATAGCTTTGTGGAGAGATGAAGGTGAATAGCTGACATGGACGTGTTGATGTGCAAATGTGAAGGAAGCATAAAATGCCAACCAGAGTTAGTGGATGGTGATAGGGAAATGGAGATCAGGAAATTTTTTAATGGAAAATGTGCATCTTTTAATGTCATTTAGAATGCAACAAGAGCAAAGTGCAGTTATTGATTGCGTCATCAAGAAACTGTAAGTGAAATCCGGACTAAATGCAGAACTTTGCTAAATTGTACTTTGTGTAGTGATACTATGGCACCTTTTAAACTGCAGTCTGTTGTAAGGGGTTATAAATGTGTAATGTGGTAATTGATAATGAGGGAGTTATAGAGACTTTTTAAGGATCTATGTGATCTTAGAAGTGGCAGTAGGTTTTTTTATACAAACAAGTGAAGGATGATGTACATGGGAAAGAAAATGAATGTGAAATGGGGTCAAGATATCGAATTGTAACTGAGAATGAAAGATTCGTGAGAGTAATTAATTATGCATTGCAGCATTGGCGTGATTGAAGCCTACTAGATTTTCACTGTGAAGGAAGTAAGTGGAAAATATAATGGTTTTAAGTGAAGGCCGCAGTCAGAGTAACTTTGATCTGTTCCCTCAAAGTCTGAGCAGAATGACTTGAGCATCGACACGATGGTACTTTGGTGAATATGCACTTGTATTAAATGCAGATTGCAAGCTCAGCCAAATGAATGTTTCCTCTAAGTTGTGTGGCTGCACTGCCACACAACAATTTTGTGGCTCTGCATATTGCAAAAACGGTTGAATCAATTGAGTCCATCCAAAACAGTTTTACATAAATCAAGTTCAGAGACCCTCATTCCAAGCTTTTGAAGTAGAGCGGATATTGATTCCAACCCTATCTCTTGCAAACAGCTATTAGCACAACTGTGTAACACCATTGTTTTTAATGTATTGTAAGACTACTGAATGTGGTTCTAAACAAATACCAGCAAATACCTGAAGAGTTGTACTCTCTGACAGTAAGGTAATTTAACAGATTTGGGCATTTTGTAGCACCTTCAGTTCCCTTTGGAATGTGCTGTACAAATAGAGTCAGCAGCAATGTGAGAGATTGTGTAAAGGTGCTTTTGACTGTTCCAATACACCAAAGCCCCTTTATCCAGTGCTTCATTGTATTATGAATTCCGATATAAAACAACTGGATCATAAATTTAATTCATCTTTAAAATAGAAACCGCTATAAAGCGACATTTCAATAAGACAGTTTGTTATATCTCTCAAAGGGGTAGCATTTGAAGGAGATCCCATTGTAGGTATGTAAATATGTACAAGGAACACTTAATTAAGTTTCAATGTTTGCTGAGCTGGACACAAGCCAAATAAAGTTCTATCAGAAACAGCAAATTCTTCACACTGCTCAACTTTAAATAGAATTTTAAGCTGTTTAATCATAACCGGCATCCATGGTAGCCATAGTCAACTAGCCATCCGATGTGAACAGTTATTCAAAACTGTCACTGTTCAATGCTGTGGCTTCTGACATACATTTACTATTATGCTATTATTCGGCATTTATGAAGCTCCACTATCTAATGACAACAAGATCAATTGATAGTGCTCAGCAATTGTACATGAAAGACTTGCTCAAGGTCCCTACACAGTAACCACCACAGAAGAGTCTTGAACCTGCAAACTCCTCGTAACAAGGGGAGCGAGCTACCAGTCAGCTACTGTATCATACGAATAACTGCTCAAGAGCCACAATAGCAGCAGTAACTGCATATACTGTGCTCTTTGTGTCATTGCTTGTAATGCCTTTTAAAAACTTGTCCTTAAAAGGGATTACAAAGTACATGACAAGTGCTACTAAGGCACATGGCCATCGTATCTGGTTTGCATTAGGTCTATCTGCATTTTTCATGCAAACACTCGACTTGTAATGTGGATAATCTAAATAAAACCAGACAGCTTTGTACAAGGCACTCCACTCATCTGGTAATTCATATCTTGCAGGTCTAACTTAAAAGACAACTTGCTACAGCCTTGGCAAGTTTATCGCAAGATTTTAAAACAAACCGTTACAGCCTCTAAGATTTCTGAATTTGCAAACTTGCATTGGCTATAGTTTAACCTTTAGGCCAATAATAAGTGCAAGCCTGCTAAGCAAACTATAGCTAACAATTCTGTTATCTGCTGAATACTAGCAACACCAGTAAAAGTGATTAGCAATTGCCATCTGTGTCTAAGTCCTTTAGGATCTCTTCTTTCGAAGCTCAGCTTTATAGGCTTCATCCATACATTTAGGCCTATAGCTACAGGTATTTCTGTAGTAGAAACAGCCTTCCTTCCAAAAAGAGGCCCAAACTCTTCATGTTTTACAAGAAACAGCTGATAGCCTACTTACTATGTAACTTTTGCCATTTGCACTGACAGTTGATATTGCAAAGCAACCTAGAAGTATCCTGCTACAGATAATGCTATATATAGTCATAATTACAGTTTCCAGGTGCTGGCACTTTGCTAGTTTACACGTAAATTGGTTGCTAATGCTATGCCTTGTTGTTTCCAGGTAAAATGTATCTGTCGTCCCTCTGTTGTAAAGTTTTAGTCGCACTTGTTAGTTGAACTTGATTTGCTGATTCAGTCGCTCGATCGAACTTGATTTGTTTTATTGATTGTGAACTTGATTTGCCAATATACATTAGAATTTATGATTACTTTAGATTTGGCTATCCATTATGTCTTCCAGGGCAGAAAATTTAGTTCGAGACTTCTGTTTCACCAGCACCCCTAGCCAATTCAGCTATAGTGAGTACACTGACCGTACACTGTCGGTGGGAAGATGAGACGGTGAGGGAAAGAATTTGCCACCTGCCCTCATATACCGAGGCTAAGAAAATGAAGTCACTAACATTTCAAACCCATGGCTGTTTCAGGGCTAGCTTAAGGGACTGCTCTTATCTTCTTCTTCTGTCTTTAGTTACAAGCTTGTACTGTATTTGGTTCTGGTACTTATATTCGAGTACAACTCAGTTGCAGTTTTCACGTACTTTTACTTGAAACCAAAGTACTCGTTCTGTACTTAACTCAATATATAATCATTATAATATAGGAAAGTCGGTGGTGATGATTGTGTATTTCTTCTGAGGCGTGGATAATTAAAGCTTCAGCTGTCTGTTTGAAAACTTCAGAATGGAACACCGACAATGTCACAGTTTTTCCTTTAATTCTATAATATGAAGATGAGCAGCGGCATTTACAACAGCATCAGTTCAGAAGTACATCTAGATTCTGCCACAGTGCCACTCCTGCATCCTTGTCTTCGCATCGTCCTCTGGGTTCCCTCTTTTTGTTGTAACCGGTTCCACCGTAACCGTCTGTTAGTATCCTTCTAGGCTTTCGTTTGTGCCGTCTTTGGGTTCTTGCCCTTCCGTGCTTCCATCGGTAGCCTACTTTCAGCAAGTCCGCCGTCCGTGGTAGGCCTACTGCCAGCGTCCGATCATCCTTCAATGGTTCCTAGTTCTTTTGAGCCATGCCTAATTGCCTATGGTTAGGTTAGTAACTGATTATCGACATTATAATGATTATATCATAACAAAGATGATTAGCATCGCACTCTTTCTCCGGGCTGGGGCTGGCTCTATCATAGTAACATATTGGAAGGGTAGTATACTAGTGGTGGAGTTCCATATGCCAGTGGCTTCCTCGGCTTTCTTATTACACACGGTATGTCACCCCATGGGCTCCTGTATAAGCCTAGTAGGAGTTATGCAGTGGTCATTGGTAACCCGGCCCCACCAACCAGCTATAGTATTTGGTTTTAGCTACCTGCGTGACTCGATCGGCTAAATCAGGTCATTGCGTGTCCTGGATGATTCGGTTCAGCAGGCCACTGCATTAGCCGGCCAACTCCGCCACTGTTTGCTTTCTGACAGTGACAGTCCCAATCCTGGATGAAGGAGGAGGGCGACGCTAATGATCTTTAATTATAATCACACAGTGTCGTTATTAAACTGAAACTACTATAGTAGGCTACCTATAGCCGGCCGTAACCATTATGCGCCTCCGTCGGGTAGAATAGGCAGGGTCAGTCTGCGTAGTTTTTGCGAACTGGCGCAGAAAAAAGATGAGTTGATGATGATAGTATGGTAATGTAATTCCCCAGATAGCCTAGCCACAATCACTTCATAGACGCACAGCTGGCCCACTTTGTGCTGATAGCATAGCATATTATTGGGCACTATACGTGGACTAATATTTAAAGTATCTTTAGGGCAGCATGCTTATTATACAGGTGAAATATTATTGGAGACGAGAAAGGAGCTAGGATATGCGCGAGCTGACGGTGATCTTTAGGGAGTCGGTTTCAAAGAGCTGGTGCAGCGTAGATTAAAATTTATTAGGCCTTAATTGTGGTTGCAGGCATTCAGAATGGAGCAGACTGGAGACCGAGATAGAGAAATGGGCGATGAAGAACGGTCGAGTAGATCTGGGCGTTTTGATCGCAATTAAGTAGCTGGTGAATGCAAAAGGGCTGAAAGACTTGAAGCCTTGAAGGGCGTTAAATATAATGTAAGAGATACAATTTTATAATGGTCAGTGCTAAAACGATAATAACGAAGTCTTAGGTCAGTGGATGCGTTGAAGGACTTTTAGCCAATAAAGTTAAGGGACTTTTAACTAATAAATTGAGCTGAGAACTGGTGGTGGTGGTACTGGTGCTGGTGCTAATGCTGGAGGAGAGATGATGACGATGACGACGACGATGATCTCGTAGAAGATGGTGGTCTCGCAGAATCTCGTGACCTATTAATAACACTTATTTGCATACGTACGGATCGGAAAAAGAATTGTTTTTTGCAAATAATTGTGATTTCTAATTGGTGAAAATTGATTTAATTGTATTATCTATTCTTTTATCTGTATAATTTATGCATTATCGGTTTGTTTTCTTTGTGATCAAAGTTGATGAAAATTGCGTATTGACGCGGAGACCGGTACCTAATATGATGTTGAAACTTATTTAGCGCCAGTGTATTAAAAGCGCATCAGATCGATTGCCGAATTCCAGGATGGAACTCGTTGCGGACGCAAATATCGACGCAAAAGCTTACTTTGAAGATGTGATTTAAGAAAAGAGAAATGTTTGGTCATGAAGATCTAATTTTAGCAATAAGCGTAGAAACCAGCAGTAGATTAAATTATCTGATTTTGGATGGTAGGAATTCAGATGTTGATAAGACCGACTAAACCTCAGCGGAATGGAGCTTCGTTCAAAGTCGACGTTTCTTCATAACCCACCTAGCGTGTCTTTGGGTTGGGATTGTAAGCCTGAAGGAAGTCGCCGTGGACGTAAACCAAAAGCACGAAAAAAGTATGACACATTTGTTCATCGAGTCATTTTGCTTTAACTTATAAATCATTAGTTCACAAGTGCTTTAGCTGGATTTTATGTAGAATAACCTTTTTGCCTATCCACACACGTGTAGTTACTCACAGAGCAAGGCAATACACAAGTGCTCGGTTAAACTGCATTAAATACCTTTAGGATTACTGTTCTGGAAATAAGAATTTGAGGCACTTTCAGTGTTATGTGTTATAAAAATGTGTAGTTATTTTTGATCTTTTCTATAAATATTACGTCTTGCTCAATTCAATCACAAGTAGAGCATAAGAAGTGGCATGCAGTTTGCACTGCTGTTGAATTTGCATCTCACTGTTATTATATTCAACCCCAGTAATTTTGGTATGCAACAAAATATCGTTAAATCGCAAACTTCAGATGTCTAAAGCACAACTTGAAAGCTATTAGCGCAGGGCAGCAGCTAATTCATGAGTGCTGTGTCATGTGACTCATGTCAGGAGGTTGTCCAAAGATGACCAGAGGAGTCTGGTTGCCAGAGTGTTGGCAGTTGTCTGTTCTTACTTTACATGTGTTATGCAGCACTGTGCTATAAAATTTTGTTTTAGCATAGAACGTAGCCACGTTTTGTATATAATTACTAGTAGTTGAAAGTACCTTCACGTGTCTTTGACGTAATGTTTTAGTGTGGTCGATTTTGGGAAGACCGTTGAGTTTAGCAGTCCAACATTCGCCTGCGACTTCATGCAACAGCTCTACAAACTTTACCAGCAGGGCGTCTGTTGTGATGTTGTTTTGTCTACTGGGGACTATGAGACATCTACTCATAAGGTTGTCCTTATGGCATCATCAGAGTATTTCAAGTCGATGTTCCTGACACCCGACTTGGTTAAAGATTTTATTGTCCTTCCTTCAGGTAAATGAATTCACCTTTTGTTGGAAAAATTTCACCATTAAACTGCTACATCAGTTTTCCAATTCTTCTTTTAAGCTTTTCAGACATTCTAGATTCTGATTCTAAATTTCTAAAGTTTTCTTAGATTCTGATTCTAATCTTAATAAGCACTGAGTCGCTTTTTTGTGTCCAGTTAGTTTGAAATGTTTAAAATTAATCACCAAGTTCCACTGTAGGACTGTAAAGGTCACCCGATGTTTTAAAGTTCAGAAAATTCGTTCACGATATATGCATACTTGCATGGTGTTATGTAGTCTAGATCATTCAACCATTTATTCTCTGTGTATGTAATTGGCACAGAATGGAATTAGTCATTTTCTGTCTGGCTTCTGTGCTATATGCTGGTGCCTGCACAAATGCACATGCTAACTGACCAGACAGCTGATTGATTGCAATGTCCTACAGCTTTTCTCACCTGGCTTCTCAAAGTGATTGACCATCATCTGATCCTTGTACATTATAACAATGTCTTCACAGAGATCGTTAGATTAGAGTTTCAAGATTTCTGATTCTTAAATGTTTTCATTGTTTAACTTTCTTTAATAGACGTTAGCAGTGAATCCCTGAAGGCAGTGATGTCCTACATGTACACCGGTTTGCTCTATCTCAACCATGAGAATGTGCTGTTGATGCTGTCCACAGCTGAGCGACTTCGAATAAAGTCGGCTGTTGAATTGTGTCATCAATTCCTAAGCTACAGTGGAATGAATCTCGATGCTTCTGCTTTGTCTCTCCTTGATGGTGGAACTAGCCTACAGCTTGACCAGGTTAGAAACAGACTGTAGGAAATGGAGAATATCTGCAAGTTCAGTATCAGCATACCCTGAAATTACCTTCTTTAATTAATTGGATAGCCAAGTGAGCAGCTTAATAGGCACTATTTTGAGTGTTTTGATACATACAATACATTGCATTGCATGCATACATGTATGTACCTACTGCTTACTTATGTAGTACATAATACATTCTGGTATAGTGGCTTATTGTTGATGCTTGATTTTGCTTATTTGCTTTGTCACATACTGCATATTATATGGTTATGTGGTGGCTTATTGCTGATGCTTCGTTTTTGCCAAAATGCGTTGTCTGAAACTATTGGAAAGGCTTTCCTGATTTTAATCTGAGGTTTGCAATTTGCATATTCGTTAGACCCATTTGTTGATGTAAGCATATTCCATAGAACAATACTATGTGGACATCTAAAAGATCAGTGTTTGCAACTTGTAGGTGAATGACGTTGTCATCAAAGAGGAAATTTCTAGCATTGAAGAAGTGGAAAGCAAGGTGCAGACATCGGACTTGCTGGAGATTCAAGAAATTGGTAACAGTTTTGCTGCTCTTCACCCAGCTGATCCAGCTGTGAATGGCATGAACCCAAAGAGAAAGACCAAATCTCGCCTTAACCAGGAGAACAGTGAAATGTCAGAAAACATGTGTGAAATGGGTACAAAGCGAGCGAGAAGACTTTCGAATCGGATGAATATCTTGGAATCCAGAAAAACCAATACAACTTCTGCAGCACGTATTCCAAAGTCTCTGCACTGTAATTCGCGAACAAAGGGTCCTCCATCTAGCACACTTCGATATGGTAGAAGAGGAAGAAGAGGTCCCTATAACAAGAGAAAACGAGAGTCTGTTAAAGTTTCACCCACAAGAAAAGTCTTTGTTCTAGGACGAATACTGTTGGCGTCTGGCACCAAGTATAAGTGCAATATCTGCGGTGTTGGTTATAGTAAATACTCTGGTCTTATTGTTCACATGAAATTCATTCATCGTGTTCTGCAGTTGTCCCTGGCTGTAAGGACTTGTAGGAAGTTGTTGCAGTCAGTTATTTTAAATGCCAGACACTCTATGCCTTGTGAATCACGTTCGTTGCCTCAGGAAGGCTGTGATAGTCAGAAGTTTTCTTGTTTGTGCTGTCATAGGGCATTCCGCTTGCGTGCACGTCTTTCAGCTCATCTTCTGAAATGCCATTCAACAAAACGTCCAGTCATCTCGGGACAAAAGAAAACATCTTTCGGAGGCAGGGTAAAACAAAACCATTCGGTTCGAGCGCAGGTCCACAAGTGTCGGTTTTGTAAACGGCCATTTGCACATGAATCCACGCTTGCCACGCACTGTCTTATCAAGCACAAGCGATTAAAACGTGAGCCGTCCACAGAGGACGAGGCGCCTCGAGTACGACGCAAGCGGGCAACTTGGACCTGTAAGGAAATAGACTGTGGAATTACTTGTTCTTGTATCAGGGAACTGAAGAAACACATGGCGACCAAACATCCAGACGTTATCTACTCTTGTCCTGATTGCCGATTCAGTTGCCAGGTGGAGAGACTGTTTCAAAGGTAGTTCTCCACAGGTTTTTCTTCGCTCCAGTTTTGCCATAAATTGTGTCTTTATTTACAAATAATGACTGATTCTTGAGTATTAGATTGTGGCTCAAATGTAATATAATTAAAAAGGTTTACTCCCAATGGGGCAGCTACTGACGAGTGAGTATCTGTCCAGCACAGACGTGGTGGTCCAAAATTATCCACCCAGTTACAACATCTGGCTGCAGTCATAGGCGTAGCTACATTGAGGCACAAGGAGGCAGTTGCCTCCTCTTGCTTTTTTTATATACACTTCTATTGACTAATGACATTTTGCCAATGGTCTGTGAAGTTGCCTCCTCTTAAATTTAACATCTGGTCTGCAATGTGTCGTTTGTACCGATAATTGTGTATAAGAACATCCATGTAGCTTTTTGGTGCTTCTTAAGAACCACTCTCAAATGTGATGAGTTGTTGGATGTCCAGCTGGTCACAACAAATGTGACTTAAGATGAGTTGAAATTGTAAAGAGAGCAGATGTGCTTCGGCAGGTAGTATATAACTTCTGTATTACATTGCATATGGTTATTTTGGTTAACTTTTAGACACAGGATTCAGAGGCACGGAAAGAAACAGGTCTGTGATTTATGTGGCAAAACGTGTCCGAAGCTATCGTTGCTAAAGCAGCACATGTACATTCATCACAAAGTCAAAGATCCATCGCTGAAGGTCTGTGCATTATAATATATACACTGTACAGTTTATGTTGTGTAATGAATTCTGGGCTTTAATGAGGCCTTAGGTTAAAACTCTGGGTAGTTTTTTATTGTCATATAAAAGTTCTTTGTTGAAGTGTTTGGCTATTAGATTGGTTGTGTTACCGGTGTGCTTCAGCCAAGAGAACTTGCAGAACCAAGACCTTCTCTCTGTCTCTTAGTCTCTGGTGACGACCTTTGCCTTTTATCTGCTGAGCCTCTGGCAAACACCTTCGAACTACCTGATAACCATGGTACAAATGTCTGGTTAATAATTAATGACACTTTGAAGGATCATACCTTGCTAATATTAGAAATTAGCAACCAGGCATTTTTGTCATGCTGATTAATCAGTTTGCCTCAGAATCATGGTGAAAGTATCTCTGGAAACTTGTGACTCTGCAACTATTTGCAAAATGTAAAGAGAATGAGGAACAACTAGTAATTGAAGTTAATGAAAATACCTGACCTTTGTACTGCGTGATTAAAGCCTAGACAGTGTACTTATTACCGCCTTCTCTCACTTTCTGGATAATGCTACTTAGGTTTCTTGTTCTCCTGATATTATATAACGGATCTCTAAAGTTTAGTGTTAGCGACACTGTACAGGCTTTAACCTTAAATCGTTAGATAGTTGTGTTTAATAATACATAATAAATATAATGACCCAAGTATGGCTTGTTTGGATAAGACACTTGGGTAGGAACGCAGTTTTTCTGGGTTAAAGCATGTTTTATGAATTCATGTTTTTAGGAAGACTATCAATTGTGATTTTCTGTTTAGCTTTACCAGTGCGCTTTCGAAGGCTGCACTTATGAATGCTGTTCCAAGCATCGTTTGGCCGATCACTGTAGCCGCCATAATCTTGGAAAGTTACTCAAGTGTGAAGAGTGTGGAAAAGCATTCAAGCATACTCTGTAGGACTAATTACAATTAAATCACTATAAACAGTGCTTAACTTAATGCTAGATGTGCCTGTATCAATGTTCACTACTATAATTATCTTATAATTATTATTGGAATGCCTATCCATCATACCTGCTTTTCTGTATTAGAGGACTGACCTTCTGGATATTGGACATGTTGGTTGGTTATGTCACGCACCTTGTAATGTGCAGAGTACAGGTTTGAACCTACCCAGGATGATTACTGTGTAGGGAGGGACCGTGAACAGTTGGTGCCTGGTCGTCAGATAGTGGTGTTTAATAATACATAATAAATATAATGGCCCAAGTATGGCTTGGTTTTGGTGTGCCATCGGTTGATGCCTTGTGCCTTAGACACTAGGTGCTATAGAAGTTACTAATTGCAATAATTAGCATTCATCTGCTCAACTACAACATCAGATCCACAAAGCTACATGCCTTGTGTATATTAAAAATTTCATAACGGTAATAGATATAGTCTGTTATCATGCATTTCTGTATGAAATTCATTATCTATTTCTAAGTATTCTGAATATAGATTGGAGTATCTCTTTCCAAGTATTCGTAATATCACTTATTTTACTAGATGTTGCACTCTGGAACTGAACACTAAGGGTGTTAGCTTACCACAACATGTACAAGTCTTTAGTGAATGTTTGTGAACGGTTTGCATCCGGAGATACATATTGGCTTAAGGTTGCTGCAGAAAATGATTATTACAACAATGGTAGATGACATGTGCACATTTCAGCTTGGCCTGTGTGTATTTAAATACATGTTGTGCTGTAAACTAGAACAAACAGATGTGGACTCCTGGTCAGAGACTCTGGAACCCACTGTCTCTTTCCGTCCACATAGCCGGTTAGGCCACTGATGTTGTTCTGACGTGGGCTAGTCTCATCTTTTAGAGAATGCATATGAGTCAAGGGTGTAGGTGGGAAACAATTTTGTGGGTTTCCATTTCAGGGGTTTCCATTGGTTTTTTCGGCATTATTTATTGGGGGTTGAACCCATAAACTCCCCAAATATGCCCATGTGCATGTACTCTGTAGCCTGTCTTGTGGTCTCTTGGATACCTTCTAGCTCTGTAGATAGGAGTGTGGCTATGCAATTCATTTTGTCTTAAAGCAACCATTGCTTGATGTCGGTGTTTCCGTTGACGCCCATAAAAAACATCCAAAACGTCCAAATTTTTCAGTGTCATAGCCGAAATACATGAGCTACGTCCAAAAATATTCTAGGTCAGGTCGTAAACACGTCCTCTTTTTGGACTCTAATGGAAACTGCTTGATGTGTTTTGTTATGCCTGACTTGAATTATGTTAGTCTCCAGATTGGAGTAGATATATTGTTTGCGTTGTTTTAGAGGGTTGGAGAAGCACGTGAATACAATACATCATGGCATACGTCCTTTCATCTGTGACCAATGTGGCATGGCATTTGGATCGGAGGGTGAACTGAAGACGCACGTGACTCGACATTCCAAGAACAAACCGTACGCCTGCAGCCACTGTACCTATCGCACGCGGGCCAAAGTCAACCTTCAGTGTAAGGATAGGCTATGGATAATTCTCTTTGGGGTTTGAAGTTGCTTTTACATGAAGTTGCTTTCCCATTCAAAGTAAACTGATGTTTAAACTGTTATGTTATATTGGGCTCAACTGATATTTTGGGGTTCAATTACCCTGCAGGGCAGAAATTCTTCTTGAGATTTGTGTTCCAAGGGAGCAGACTGCCAAATGCCGTCATATGCTAGGGCAAAGAAAATGAAGTTACTTAAACCTCCTACCTGTGGCTAGCTTTTGGGGCTACTTAAAGTTTAGTTTTAGTAACTAACCTGTAATGTATTTATAGCAATTTATATAGCAGCGTTGGTAGTAAGTTACTTTAAGGATGCTTTTCTGTGTCATTCATCAGTGCAGGAGCTAAGGATTTGCAAATCGTTAAATGACAGATAGAGTTGCAACACTTGTGGAGTTTACCAACTTAGCATGTCCTAACACTTCAGTAACGAGAGTGTTTCAAAAGCGACTGGGAAGCCAGTGCCGCTCATTGTTAAAGTATTAAATGTACTTTGAATTGCGTGTTGTAGTTTTATTCTTTAACTTCTGTTCCAGATCATCTTTTCAGTCGGCATAAAATTCAGACGGGGCTCAAAGAACAGAAACTTATAATCATGAAGTGTGACCAGTGTGACTTTTCGACAAGTCGTAAGGGCCGTCTAGAGGATCACATCAAGAAACACCAGAACATTCGAGACATCCCTTGTCCAGAGTGCGGCAAGCTCTTCATCACCAAGAAGAACCTCTATGGCCACACGGTGACCGTTCACCGACCAAAAACATTTCAGTGCACCTTCTGCAATTATTCGTCGGCACTTCTCAGCGCATTCAAGGATCACGTCCGCATCATGCACACCCACCGTCACGAAAAACGGTATGAGTGTCCGATATGCCGGTTTCGTTCGGCAACCAGTGGGAACTGCCGAAAGCACATTCAGCGCACGCATAAAGAGTTTCAAGTAAACCCAAAATATGTGGGAGCACCAAGGATGTCCGATGCGTTTAGAGCAGAAAAAGAAGAATTGCCAATAGGCGAAGCAACCGAACTGACGCTGAATTTAAGTTGTAAAGGACTGTCAATGTCCACCGGTAACGATAATTGTACATAACCTAATT
This sequence comes from Aporrectodea caliginosa, assembly GCA_020284085.1. Taxonomy (NCBI): domain Eukaryota; kingdom Metazoa; phylum Annelida; class Clitellata; order Crassiclitellata; family Lumbricidae; genus Aporrectodea; species Aporrectodea caliginosa. The sequence continues at coordinate 931,910 of JACEVL010000765.1, forward strand.
AAGTTAAAATTGAACTGTTTTAATTAAGAATATATGCTTTTATTTGTAAATCTGTAAATTTCAGTTAATGAACTTTGAAAAAACTGTTTATGTACAGAGGTTCATTTGCTTAAACTGGTATGTGGCACCATTGTTAGTCTGTCCGCTTAACCCTTTCCCGACCGGAAGGTAGTGAATGGTACAAGACAGGCATCCGACCGGAAGGTACCGAATGGTACTGGGCGGTTCTCGTCATTTTTAGCCTTATATCGTTTCGTGGTCGATATAAATTTATGAATACTTATTAGTTTTGGATCCTACGTATAATTTCGAGCCACATGACGTCTTGGGATCCCCGGAAAAACACCTCAGTATATTAAAAACAGCCAATCAAAACTGGCATTTCAATCACGCGAATTTGTGCGACTATGGTATAAATACTAAAGAAATTATATCTCCTACAGTTTTCAAAATATTTGAAAGATTTTTTCTTCATGCTCTCTGGAAACAATTTCTGCACATTTTATGTGCTGACACAACATATGTTGTCGCTGAAAATTTTGTTGTAGACTGTCTTGAAGATGAAAATATGTCAGATTTTGGGGAGGTTCGGTTTGGGGTAACTTTGGGTACCTCAACAAATATTTTGTCCAAAACCTAGACGTAGGTATGGAAAGAGGAGATAAAATCCTAAAGAATGGTGTTTACCGTATGTCTATATGTTAAAAACTGACAGAGATGGAGCAAGTTCAATTTTTTTTATTCTTTGGCCATTTTTGCTGAAAATGTGCGGTCGTCAGGGGGGTAGCTGGAAAAAATTGTGTGGTCGTTAAAGGGTTAAAGCATGCTGTTCTATTATATTATCAGTCAGATCTTGGGTGGAAAAGAGTTTAAACAAAATTTGATAATCTATCGTTCTACAATCCAAAATTATTTGACCATACCCTATAGTTTCAGCTTCACACATTGATTTCAGTGTTAACCTGTATGAAGTTCTCACACCAGAATATAATAGTGTGTAAAATAAGCATGAAGCAACATGAATTTTTAAGAAACATGAACAAATAAATTTATTCGTGTATGTATATCACAACCAGTCAAGCAGGTTCATTCTACCACTACCGGAAGCTACAGCTGATCGTTTGCTGCAATAAATATTACATTTTAAATAATTTCTCTGTGGATGTTGTCATTTTAATCAATGTTCGTTTTAATGTTGGGGCCATCCATTTAGTATGTATGCATGGAGAGGAAGGGACTTAACCCAAATGCATAAGCATGTGTCTGGGGTCTCCTGATAATGTACATACGCATACGAAGAGTGAGTTGAAACCAAAGTTCGACCGTACGTTACAGCAGAAAATAGCGTACGCGTACGGTACGTAATTTACTAAAAATAATAGCGTACGCGTACGGTACGTTCGTATTCCGTACGTATGAGCAGCCTTTAATATTAGTTGCTTCTCATGACGTCACATTTTGTCTCCTCATTTTCTCGTCGTTTTTTTCTCGTCGTTATTACGTCACTTTACAGTTCTTATTTGTAGTTCCGTTTCAGCGAAGAGGTAAATTATTATTTTGTTTTTTATTTTGTATAATTTGATTATTTTATCTACAGAAATAAAACAGGCTGACGGATTCATATTTTTCTTGCATGGGTTAGTAGTACTTAGTACGGCCGCGTGGCAAGAACGCACATGGCGAGTACAAGAAGAGTCTGATTCTCCAGATGATTAGAATTTAGATACAGTTTTGCAACTTTATACATTCATTCTTTATAAATTATAATACTGTTGATATTATAGTGATAAAGAAGAATATTTTGATAAAATTCAAAAGTCACTGCTGGAATTTAATCAATTGATGACCGTAGTTTATTGTTAGAAAATTGACATAGAAATACACAATTCTTCACGGAATTGTTTTAAAACGTTTTCCATTCTTTAATTTGTAATTTTGTTATTCCTTGTTAATTCTATAATAAAAAACTATAAAAATTAGCGTACGCTATTTATTAATTTAGCCAAAAAATAGCGTACGCGTACGGTACGCATTTCAGCAGAAAAAATAGCGTACGTTCCGTACGTACGGTCGAACTTTGGTTGAAACCTCGATAATAGGATTTATTGGCCTTGAAATGAGCCATAGTTCATTTTTTTCAGCTATCAAACTGCCTTAGAAGTAGGACTATGGGAGAGGTAACTTGTATGCCTCTGACTGCTTACTATTAACTACTATACGCAGCTTAGCAGTTTGTCAAACACAGTCTGGCCCATGGATTACGCAACTTTCCATCTGGCCCTGACTGCCGCTGGCCAGGTGCTGTGTGTCTGCCCCGACTTTAGTACCAACACTAATCTATAGCCAACATTGGTCTACTCTTCGTACAGAAGATGTTCAGTCAACTGACGCACTTATTATGTAGAGACTATATATAGTCAGTATTATATTATATTGTGTTATAAAATCATACTAAAACAGTTTTTTAATAATAATTCTTTGATGCGACCGGAAAATTGCTGTGGACTATCTTTTTTTATTAAATACGTTAATATTATTAATCGTTAATTGTTTATGCGTTGATTAAATAAGACTTAGCCTACGCGGACCGTTCCATAGGATTCCGGGTTGCGTCAAGCGTAGGCTACATATGCAGGTGGGGTTATAAGAAAAAGTGCACGTCCCTACAGGGAGGGGTTAGGGGGCCAATTTTCCGGATTTCTGTGTACATACTAAATGGATGGCCTCGGCTAACGAGAGAGGACAGAGGAGAGGGATCGTACGCCAGGGATTGTTCCCCAAAAAGGAACGTTTTACCGAAATATCACTATTATGATACACTCATAGTCTCCTTAAATTGCATGACTGTAGGCGTTCAGTCTCGGGACGGAACTTGGGTCCATTCTCAATTAATTTTACACTCTTTATCACAAAAAATGAACGAAGAGTCAGATTTGCATGAACTTTCTTTTGTTCTGTTTGTCTCGAAGAGAGCTATATCTGGAAAAATATTGACATTAAATTCTAGATCATTCAAGGTTATTTCAAGGTCAGAAAAAATGAAATCTAACAAAAATCAGAGAAAAATGACCAGATTTCAGCCAATCATTCTTGAAATCAGCTAATGCTTTCTGGTGTTTCTCTGATGAGGGCTACCTGGGATAAGAAAAAGGCTATTGAACGTAAGGCGATCCAAGGTTATTTTTAGGTCAGCCTTCCTCTCCTTAAGGGGCCGTCCATAAAGTACGTCACGCTCCAAGGGGGAGGGGGTTTAAGAAAGTGTGACAGTTTGTGACAGGGGGGAGGGGGTCAGGCCATGTGTGACGTCACACATTTATTTTTTTTATTTTATTTATAATTTATTTTTATTTTTTAGTAGAATTTCATAGCTTTAAAAATAATTTTCAAAAACTTTCTGAAACATTTTAATTAGTTTTATGTCAAAATAGCATGAAATGCATATCTCCTGAATGTGTTTTTCACGATTCCTCTCGCTAGGAGCGCTAGTAATAATGCTGCTGCGAAGCCTTGTTTATGTATTAGCCTTGCTTTCGGAAGTATTATTATTTCTATGTTGAAAGTGTGACGTACTTTAGGGGGTCCGAGTTTTGTGACAGTTTGTGACAGGGGAGGGGGGTAAAATGGTCAAAATAGCGTGACGTACTTTATGGACGGCCCCCTAGGGGCGACTACAAAATGTAATGTAATGTAATGTAAATCTTCGAAAATTTCTCAGCGCCCACAAAAGCCACGTCAGGGAGACCAGCTTATTCACCGGCGCTATATCAAATCAGTCCGCAATAGCCAAAACTCCTCTGTTCGTTTCGGTGCCAGGTCAAAATCCGGGGAGGTCAATCCGAGGAGACAGTATGGTGCAGTAGGACAGATGGACGCCTTGCAGGTTGCCATACAGTTAAATTCGACTCCTGTTAAACTTATGATCTGTTACTATACAATACAATAATTATTTGTATTTATACATCAATCTTTATTTTGCCAAATATTGGTAGCACAACACAACAAAAAATATGAAAATCAGCAAAATAACTCAAAATATCGCCCATTAATTAAACAAAGGCTATACATCTTGTAATCTAAACGCGTACTTGTCGGTTTTAATTAATAAACCAATATTACCATTGTACGATACTGTTGTTGTTCAGTAATGGTAAAGTGTGGGCATTGTCTCGCGTTAATAAAGATTTCCTACTTACTTACTTACTTAAATATGGCGCTGCAGGTATTGACAGAAGGCTCCGCATCATTTTGACCACTCCTTGGGATTTTCCCCAAGAACTTGGGATTTTGTGGGTTCGACTTGGGATCTAGGGATTTTGCACAGCAATCTTGGGATGTTTTCTAAGGGCTACAGACCTTTTACCTTTTAGCCTTTTACCTTACTTTTCAACAGTGACCGAATCAGATTAGAAAAAAATCGCTCAGAAAGACGTTTATTATTATTGTTACTTGTAAACATTGTAATTGGTTAATTCATTGCTATGCTCCGGTTTTTTTCGTTGCCACCGCTTGGCTAGGAATTTTTTTGAATAATTGTGAGTTATTTATTTCAATAAAGAATATTATTATTATAACTCATTACCATATAACAGCCTACCTGACTCTCTGGATATTGACCCCATGCCTATCGATTATGTTTTGATTATGTGATTGAGCGCCTGAGAATCAGCTAGCTGGTTCCCATATGACTTCGCTTCTGTGGGCACTCTAGAATAGCGCATTGGATAACATCTGGCGTAGAGAGCGAGAGGTACCGAGTTCGAGTCCGTAGGCGGACGTGCTTTTTGTTTGCAGGCTGTCTGTTCTACTAGTAGCTAAGATTTATGTCTTCTGTCATTTGCGTTCTTGTGAATTGTTTCAATTGCATAACTGTAAACTGTACCGGTTGCGATGTGTCAACTGGATTGTTTCAATAAAGGAAGAATTATTATTATCGAGTTTACGATTATACGATTACGATTTCATATTTTCATCGAAACTTTTCCTTTTTCGGAAACTTGGGATTGTTTGGTACTAATCTTGGGATGTTTCTGGCAAGAGCTTGGGATTTCACAAAATGGAGTGGTCGCACTGCTCTGCATCAGACTAAATGCGGTTCCAAGTTGTTGCAAATCGTAAAATGTTATAAAACAGGATTTAAAGAACTGATAATGCTCTTCGTGCTATATTATTATATTTAGTAAAGATCTCGGTATAATATACACTTTAGATTTTTGTTGACTAAGTTACGCGTTTGTCTCAAGAATACAAAATTTAATAAGCAATGTTTATATGACGCCTAGTTTTGTAGCGCATTTATGAGCGTTGTTCTAGAAGCAGAAACAGAATGATATGATTGAAAGATGGGTGCATGTTTAAGAATACGCAACTGGGGGATTGACAACTTCTGATTAATGGATTCCGGGGCACATTTTCCTATGCGTGGTGCTTCTGTGGCGGAAAATTCCGCCAAGCAACTCGCGAAATCTTACTTCTGCGGCGGAATTTTTTCACATTTTATCTAATGATGACTGTAACCCTGACCCTAACCGACCGTCACAGCGCCTAACCGACCCCACGACGCCAGTTTATGGTAGTAACGCATTTTGAACAATGCTCATGATCCGATGTCTGTCAAGTTGGAGTGCACGTTCCTTTTCACTTTCATGTTCACATTCAAATTGCGGGTGTACACCCCCAGTTAAGCACACGTTTCACGTACAAGAACAACTTGCGAGGAAAATCGAAAACGCAATAGCGTCACGTACCACATACACCACTAACGCCACTCCCTCAAACACCCAACACATTTTATTACATTACCTCATCCATCAAACATAGCACTTCAACTTCAATGCATTGTATTGCAATGTACTCCTAATTAGCCAAAATAAGTCACTGTCTCCAACGCATTACAGACCATAGCCCATCACACCACATACACACCACTAACACCCCTCCCCAAAACACCATACATCTTTCTTTTACATTGACCAACCGTCTCGCGGCAAAACATCAAACATCACACGCCATTGCATTTGTATTGGGACTTTATTGCAATATATGGCAACTTTGACAACAGAATTCACAGTGTTCGACGCGTTACAGACAAAAGCCCGTCACACCACATACACACCACTAACACCCCTCCCCAAAACAACAAACACATTTCCACTACAATGACTAACCGTCTCACTGCAACACATCAAACATCACATGTCACTGCATTTGTATTGGCACTTTATTGCAATATGATGCAACTTTGACAACAGAATTGACAGTGTCCGACGCGTTACAGACAAAAGCCCTTCACACCACGTACACACCACTAACACCCCTCCCCAAAACAACAAACACATTTCCACTACAATGACTAACCGTCTCACTGCAACACATCAAACATCACATGTCACTGCATTTGTATTGGGACTTTATTGCAATATTTGGCAAATTTGACAAAAAAATTGGCAGTGTCCGACGCGTTACAGATACAAACCCTTCACACCACATACACACCACTAACACCCCTCCCCAAAACAACAAACACATTTCCACTACAATGACTAACCGTCTCGCGGCAATCCACCAAATATCACATGTCACTGCATTTGAACTGGCATTCTATTGCAATATATGGCAACTTTGAACACAAAATTGGCAGTGTCCGACGCGTTACATACAAAAGCCCTTCACACCACATACACACCACTAACACCCCTCCCCAAAACAACAAACACATTTCCACTACAATGACTAACCGTCTCGCTGCAACACATCAAACATCACATGTCAGTGCATTTGTATTGGGATTTTATTGCAATATGATGCAACATTGACAACAGAATTGACAGTGTCCGACGCGTTACATACAAAAGCCCGTCACACCACATACACACCACTAACACCCCTCCCCAAAACAACAAACACATTTCCACTACAATGACTAACCGTCTCGCGGCAACACATCAAACATCACATGTCACTGCATTTGTATTGGGACTTTATTGCAATATTTGGCAAATTTGACAACAAAATTGGCAGTGTTCGACGCGTTACAGACAAAAGCCCTTCACACCACATACACACCACTAACACCCCTCCCCAAAACAACAAACACATTTCCACTACAATGACTAACCGTCTCACTGCAACCCACCAAACATCACATGTCAGTGCATTTGTATTGGGATTTTATTGCAATATGATGCAACATTGACAACAGAATTGACAGTGTCCGACGCATTACATACAAAAGCCCTTCACACCACATACACACCACTAACACCCCTCCCCAAAACAACAAACACATTTCCACTACAATGACTAACCGTCTCACTGCAACCCACCAAACATCACATGTCAGTGCATTTGTATTGGGATTTTATTGCAATATGATGCAACATTGACAACAGAATTGACAGTGTCCGACGCATTACATACAAAAGCCCGTCACACCACATACACACCACTAACACCCCTCCCCAAAACAACAAACACATTTCCACTACAATGACTAACCGTCTCACTGCAACCCACCAAACATCACATGTCAGTGCATTTGTATTGGGATTTTATTGCAATATGATGCAACATTGACAACAGAATTGACAGTGTCCGACGCGTTACATACAAAAGCCCGTCACACCACATACACACCACTAACACCCCTCCCCAAAACAACAAACACATTTCCACTACAATGACTAACCGTCTCGCGGCAACCCACCAAACATCACATGTCAGTGCATTTGTATTGGGATTTTATTGCAATATGATGCAACATTGACAACAGAATTGACAGTGTCCGACGCATTACATACAAAAGCCCGTCACACCACATACACACCACTAACACCCCTCCCCAAAACAACAAACACATTTCCACTACAATGACTAACCGTCTCGCTGCAACACATCAAACATCACATGTCAGTGCATTTGTAGTGGGATTTTATTGCAATATGATGCAACATTGACAACAGAATTGACAGTGTCCGACGCGTTACATACAAAAGCCCTTCACACCACATACACACCACTAACACCCCTCCCCAAAACAACAAACACATTTCCACTACAATTACTAACCGTCTCACTGCAACACATCAAACATCACATGTCACTGCATTTGCATTGGGACTTTATTGCAATATTTGGCAAATTTGACAACAGAATTGACAGTGTTGACGCGTTACAGACAAAAGCCCGTCACACCACATACACACCACTAACACCCCTCCCCAAAACAACAAACACATTTCCACTACAATGACTAACCGTCTCACTTCAACACATCAAACATCACATGTCACTGCATTTGCATTGGGACTTTATTGCAATATGATGCAAATTTGACGACAGAATTGACAGTGTCCGACGCGTTACAGACAAAAGCCCGTCACACCACATACACACCACTAACACCCCTCCCCAAAACAACAAACACATTTCCACTACAATGACTAACCGTCTCACTGCAACACATCAAACATCACATGTCACTGCATTTGTATTGGGACTTTATTGCAATATGATGCAACTTTGAACAACAAAATTGGCAGTGTCCGACGCGTTACAGACAAAAGCCCTTCACACCACATACACACCACTATCACCCCTCCCCAAAACAATAAACACATTTCCACTACAATGACTAACCGTCTCACTGCAACACATCAAACATCACATGTCAGTGCATTTGCATTGGGACTTTATTGCAATATGATGCAACTTTGACAACAGAATTGACAGTGAAAAATTTGTTATATAGGAAATATCTGAAATTCAAAACCAATGATGCCCTTTTAAAATACAAAATGTATAAAAATAGACTAACAGCAGTTTTACGGAAATGTGAGAAACAATATTATACTACTAGATTAGAATCACACTGTGGCAATCTAAAGGAAATATGGAAGACATTGAAAGAAGCCCTGCACCAAAATGGTCCCCAACAAAATAACCCTTCTCTAAGAATTAATGGTCAAATTCTGACCGATCAGCCATAATTGCTGAATCTTTTAATAATTACTTTGTAACTATAGGACCCATGTTGGCATCCAGAATTCCACCTACCACTAGCACTGTCTTTAAATACTTAAAGGAACCAAACACTAATTCCATATTCCTTACCCCCACACATGAACTGGAGATACAGACTATTATCATGAATTTAAAGAATACTAAAGCAACTGGTTCCCTTATAGTTCCGGTGGAAATTATTAAGCGATGTGCGGCTAACATATCGTTACCTCTAGCTCATTTGATTAATCAGTCTTTTCTAACAGGTATTGTGCCACATAATATGAAAACTGCAATTGTATCTCCAATATTTAAATCAGGGGATTGTCACGATATGATGAATTATCGTCCCATCTCAAAACTACCTTGTTTCTCAAAAATTCTTGAAAAAATTATGTATAAAAGATTATATGATTTCCTCATAGACAATAAGATTTTATATGAGAAACAATTTGGTTTTAGAAAAAACCACTCGACTAATCCTGCCTTAATTGAGGTAATTGTTAAAATATCGAGGGCTCTGGACGATGGTAATTATACCTTAGGCATATTTGTGGATCTGTCCAAAGCCTTTGATACTTTGGATCATGAGAAGTTACTTGCTAAGCTCCAACACCACGGTATCCGTGGTGTCGCATTGGACTGGTTTAGATCTTACTTGTCCGATAGACATCAACAGGTTCACTTTGCTGGGTCTTTTTCGTGCCGTACACCTATTCTGTGTGGTGTTCCTCAAGGGTCTAATTTGGGCCCGTTATTATTCCTGGTGTATATTAATGATGTTATCAATTGTTCTTCCAAAATGAATCTAATCTTGTTTGCTGATGATACTTCTGCCTTTTTAGTTGGAATGAATTTTATGGACCTATTTCACTGTATGAATCAAGAACTTGAGCAATTGTCCATGTGGTTCCATGTAAATTTGTTATCTCTGAATGTGAAGAAATCCAATTATGTCTTATTTAAAAGTCGTGGTAAACAAGTACCTGAATCCTCTATTCCTATGATCAGGATTGATAACACTGAATTATGTCGTGCAACTAATGTAAAGTTTCTGGGTGTTATTATTAATGAAAATCTTTCCTGGCACATGCACATTGAGCTTGTTACTAATAAGGTATCCAAAGTTATCGGTATAATATCTAAATTAAGATGGTTATTACCAGCCTCATCTCTCAAACTGTTATATACTGCACTTGTTTTACCTTACTTAAATTACTGTAATGTCGTTTGGGCAGGTGGATATAGGACAAAACTTAAACCTTTGTTATTGCTTCAAAAAAGGGCCGTAAGAGTGATCTGTGGAGTTCATTATCATGCGAAGAGCGCGAGTTTATTTAAGTCATTAAAATTGTTGAATATATATGACATTTATAAGCTCCAGCTTGGACTTCTTATGTTCCAACATCATGTTGGGACGCTTCCAGCTTTATTTGCTGATTATTTTACTGAGAATGCTACTGTGCATGACTATAATACTAGACATAAACATAACTACCGGTCTGAGATCTGTAGGACTAATATAAGACAATCCACTGTTAGAATTAAAGGCCCTCAATTATGGAACTCCATTGATGCTAGAATTCGTGATTTGCATAATTATAATGTGTTTAAGTCTGCATTTAAATCATGTTTGCTTGATCAATATTGCTAATTTGTTCTCATGAGTTTTGATGCTATCTGAGTGTCTAAAACTCCTAACAGCACTTTGATTAACTGTTACTATATTATCTCATTGAGTAATTTCCTTGATATCCTAACGGGGATGACTAGATAAGCTGTTGCAGCTTCTTCTCCTCGTATTTCGTTTGATTTTTCAGTTCTCAGGTTTTACACCAGAAACTTAAAAGTGCATTACATGCTTATTTTTAGGACATGAGTTCTGTTCTTTTTCTGTGTTTCTGTGTATTATTTGATCATTGTTACTGTACGTCTTACGAAATTAAACAATTGCATTGTTAATCACACAAAAATTAACAGAGTCCAATTCGGATGAACTTTTTACTATTTGTTTGTCTCGATGAGAGCTACATCCAGATGATATATCGATACTAAATTCAGGGTCATTCCAGGTCATAAGAAACGAAATCTAACAAAAATCCAAGAAGAATGATCAGATCTCAGCCAATAATTGTTGAAATTGGTTAATTCTTTCTTGCATTTCTCGTCTTGATAAGAGCTACGTGTGATAAGAAACAAGGATACCAAATGCAAGACCAATTTCAACAATTATTGGCTGAGATCTGATCATTTTTCTACGATTTTTGTTAGATTTGGTTCCAAATGACCTTGAATGTGCCTTAATTTAGTATTTATATTTCATCGGAATATAGCTCTCACCAAGACAAAGAAACACCAAAAAGTTCGTCCAAATTCGACTTCTCGTTAATTTTTTGTGATAAAAAGAGTAAATGGATAATGGACCCAAGTTCCAAGACAAAAGCATTGGGCGCCTTCAGTCCTGGGAGTTTAAGTAGGGTATGTTCGGGGGCTTTGAGGTATATCAGAATATTTCGAGACAATATATGTATAGAACAATGGGGGGAAATAGGGAATGGTTGGTTTCTGCAATGTATCATTTTTCTGGATACCACTAACTGACATGTGACGGTTAGTCATTGTAGTGGAAATGTGTTTATTGTTTAGGGGAGCGGTGTTAGAGCTGTGACATGGTGTGAAGGGTTTTGTCTGTAACGCGTCGGACACTGTCAATTTCGTTGTCAAAGTTGCAACATATTGCAATGAAGTTGCAACATATTGCAATGGAACACCAGTACAAATGCACTGACATGTGATGTTTGATGGGTTGCCGCGAGACGGTTAGTCATTGTAGTGGAAATGTGTTTATTGTTTAGAGGAGCGGTGTTAGAGCTGTGCACATCGTGTGAAGGGCTTTTGTCTGTAACGCGTCGGACACTGTCAATTTCGTTGTCAAAGTTGCAACATATTGCAATGGAATGCCAGTACAAATGCACTGACATGTGATGTTTGGTGGGTTGCCGCGAGACGGTTAGTTAATGTAGTGGAAATGCGTTTATTGTTTACGGGAGGGGTGTTAGTGGTGTGTGCGCGGTGTGTAGGGCTTTTCTCTGTAACGCGTCGGACACTGTCAGTTTTGTTGTCAATGTTGCAACATATTGCAATAGAATTGCAGTACAAATGCACTGACATGTAATGTTTGGTGGGTTGTTGCGAGACGGTTAATCATTGTAGTGGAAATGTGTTTATTGTTTAGGGGAGAGGTGTTAGTGGTGTGTACGAGTTGTCAAGTTCTTTTGTCTGTAACGCGTCGGACACTGCCAATTTTGTTGTCAAATTTGCCATATATTGCAATAAAGTCCCAATACAAATGCACTGATATGTGATGTTTGGTGGGTTGCCGCGAGACGGTTAGTCATTGTAGTGGAAATGTGTTTGTTGTTTTGGGGAGGGGTGTTAGTGGTGTGTACGCGTTGTCAAGTTCTTTTGTCTGTAACGCGTCGGACACTGCCAATTTTGTTGTCAAATTTGCCAAATATTGCAATAAAGTCCCAATACAAATGCAATGGCGTGTGATGTTTGATGTTTTGCCGCGAGACGGTTGGTCAATGTAAAAGAAAGATGTATGGTGTTTTGGGGAGGGGTGTTAGTGGTGTGTATGTGGTGTGAAGGGCTTTTGTCTGTAACGCGTCGGACACTGTCAATTCTGTTGTCAATGTTGCATCATATTGCAATAAAATCCCAATACAAATGCACTGACATGTGATGTTTGGTGGGTTGCAGTGAGACGGTTAGTCATTGTAGTGGAAATGTGTTTGTTATTTTGGGGAGGGGTGTTAGTGGTGTGTATGTGGTGTGAAGGGTTTTTTTATGTAACGCGTCGGACACTGCCAATTTTTTGTTCAAAGTTGCATCATATTGCATTAAAGTCCCAATACAAATGCAGTGACATGTGATGTTTGATGTGTTGCAGTGAGACGGTTAGTCATTGTAGTGGAAATGTGTTTGTTGTTTTGGGGAGGGGTGTTAGTGGTGTGTATGTGGTGTGAAGGGCTTTTGTCTGTAACGCGTCGGACACTGCCAATTTTGTGTTCAAAGTTGCCATATATTGCAATAGAATGCCAGTTCAAATGCAGTGACAATGTTAGGGTGGTTCACAAAAACCAAATTCAAGCTAGAAACCAGGGCACCCTCTCAGTTTGTTAGACCTGTCAATAGTATTATTGAGATAAAATTTCAGCATCTTATTCCAGGTAGAAGATGGTGCTCAATGACATTGAAATATTACCATATAGTAGCATTAGCGGTAAATCTTGATGTCGTATAACTCGGTCAACAACTCAACATTTGTCATGAGATTCAAATAGTTTCTGCTGTGTTATACTTACTTACTTACTAACTGGTATTTTGAACAGAGTGTAAAGTTCTTGTTGAAGGTCATGGTGTCTACTTTCTGTGTTTTTGGCAGACATGTTTTCAGAAGTGAGTTTTCAAATTTACCATTTGCCAATGAAATTTATGAGCTCATATTTAACACTTTCACTTTTCGGTTTGCCGAAATTAGCCTGTGGGACAGGATACAATAAATCCATGGCCATTCATAATCTTCTGGAGTTGTGGAAACTCACTGACAATTAAGGTTCAAACCTTGAGCTTTTATATCTGTCAACACTGAGCTCTTCAACGGAGTCTGCGTTCTGCCGGAAGACAAGATAGGTCGAGAGCTCCTGTGGTTGGCCTGCCGTCGCCATGTGATGATTTTAGCCAAAGTATTCAGCTTATGAATATGCTGCAGTCCATCTAATTCATCACATATTCCAATCTTCCAGACATATAAGCCTGCTTGGGAAAGTGTGATACATCATACAGGACTGATTGTCATATCCGGCACTGAACCCTATCATGAAACAGCACTCAGTTTTCTCAAGAAGTTTACTGAAAGAAAATCAGATTCAGAGATCAGAGATGACTACCAAGAACACATTGAGCTGAAAATGGTTGTCTTGTAAGTTAGCCTTCAATAATTCACTGGAGAACCCTGGGCCAATTCACCATGCAAGTTGGATGGCCAAGTTACTGTATGCCATCAACATCTACCTTTTTCGTGATCATGGTGGTGTATTCAATCTAACAAAGAAGATAGAAACTCAGATTCATCGATATGTACAGCTTTGTTGCCCTTCTTTACACAAAAGCATGGACAAAGGTCTCACTTGCCTGACGCTTTAGGACAAGATCTGTCACTTTGGATTAATCTGGGAAAATATGAGTCAGTTGACCCCGAGATCAGCGTTGCTGCCAGGAAGGCCCTAGAAACCACTAGTAATACCTTTCAGATGAGGCTGTAGGTCTCAGACCAACGTCCAGGAACAGATAAGGTGAATATTGTTCACAGAGTAACTGCAAAACCTGGTGAAAGGAAGGTGAGAGGTGATGCTGCGGTACTGAAGGAGGGGGCTTGCCTGGGTGATTTTGCAACCCGGTGAAAACTGACACTGCTGTCACACCTGAAGATTAGCCTAGTGATTACTTTATTACACTTCCACAAGAGAAATGGATCGAGAATGAGGATTATAAACAAGGTTGAGAGAGAATCCAGCAGTTGTGAACGTCACGGTTCAGAGGTGTGTGAAGTAGTTTGAGGAATTCAACCGACTCATCACCAATAATGAAGAAGAAAGCAGTGTCTTCTCCAAGTGGTCGTGGCAAATAGGAATGCTATTTGCCTCACAACAACAAAGAAGGCTGTTGACGCAGTGCTTGCAGTTTCTAGACTCTAAGACTGTAGCGGGTGTTGAAGTCATAAAACCGGAACAATCGACATTCATGGTCTGAACGATGTTTTTCAATTTTTGGACATTTCCAATTCTTCAAACCTACTGAAATTTTACAGTTCAACCTGACTAACTGTTCTACTATCACATGTGTTGTCAAATTACAGTAAAATGTGATTTATTGTGAAATAAAATACATTCGTATGCTCGACACATTCATTTCCACAATAAGTGTCTTTTTATCGGTATCATGCAAAGTAACACAGTCCGTGAGCACCGTCTTACCGTTGGAATTGGAAGCTGAAATTGTGTCTAAATAATACTATTGATAGGTCTAACAAACTGAGAGGGTGCCGTGGTTTCTAGCTTGCACTTCGTTTTTGACCATGCATCTGTGAACCACCCTAAGTGACATGTGATATTTGGTGGATTGCCGCGAGACGGTTAGTCATTGTAGTGGAAATGTGTTTGTTGTTTTGGGGGAGGGGTGTTAGTGGTGTGTATGTGGTGTGAAGGGTTTGTATCTGTAACGCGTCGGACACTGCCAATTTTTTTGTCAAATTTGCCAAATATTGCAATAAAGTCCCAATACAAATGCAGTGACATGTGATGTTTGATGTGTTGCAGTGAGACGGTTAGTCATTGTAGTGGAAATGTGTTTGTTGTTTTGGGGAGGGGTGTTAGTGGTGTGTATGTGGTGTGAAGGGTTTGTATCTGTAACGCGTCGGACACTGTCAATTCTGTTGTCAATGTTGCATCATATTGCAATAAAATCCCAATACAAATGCACTGACATGTGATGTTTGATGTGTTGCAGCGAGACGGTTAGTCATTGTAGTGGAAATGTGTTTGTTGTTTTGGGGAGGGGTGTTAGTGGTGTGTATGTGGTGTGACGGGCTTTTGTATGTAACGCGTCGGACACTGTGAATTCTGTTGTCAAAGTTGCCATATATTGCAATAAAGTCCCAATACAAATGCAATGGCGTGTGATGTTTGATGTTTTGCCGCGAGACGGTTGGTCAATGTAAAAGAAAGATGTATGGTGTTTTGGGGAGGGGTGTTAGTGGTGTGTATGTGGTGTGAAGGGCTATGGTCTGTAATGCGTTGGAGACAGTGACTTATTTTGGCTAATTAGGAGTACATTGCAATACAATGCATTGAAGTGCTATGTTTGATGGATGAGGTAATGTAATAAAATGTGTTGGGTGTTTGAGGGAGTGGCGTTAGTGGTGTATGTGGTACGAGACGCTATTGCGTTTTCGATTTTCCTCGCAAGTTCTTGTACGTGAAGCGTGTGCTTAACTGGGGGTGTACACCCGCAATTTGAATGTGAACATGAAAGTGAAAAGGAACGTGCACTCCAACTTGACAGACATCATGATCCGAGGGTTGCGCATGCGCAAAGCTCTTCCACCTTCGAAAATAGTAATTCTGTGGCAGAATTTTTCGCCGCAGAAGATTTATCCTTTTCCTATCTCCTCTTTCTGTGCTGTAAAGGCCGTTTATATAAGTCGACTGACATACCATCCACGGTAAAACTAGGCTATACATGTATTATACAGCAGGGCAGACATGAGACTTCAACTGTTAGTGAGTCAATGATTTCAAAACTGATAGACGTTTTTAGAATATTTTACTGATTCGTTGTTATATTAGATTTTAATTGAATTGTTAATTTTCATCGTGTTCTAGATGTGATTATTAAGACGATTTTCTTTTTGCTTTATTGTTCCATTTTTTTCAAAGAAATTTAAGAAAATTATGAGTTCTTCTACAAGGTTTTGCTCCTGTCATGATCATGGTCAAGACTTTTCCAATTTATTGTACACACATCAAATATGATTAAGATTTAGAGCTTTTGTGATATGATTTTCAGTTTTTGAAATGTTTATAGCAATAGTGAGTCGACAGTTGATCTAATACAACCCATCAGTGGAGATTGACAGAACTGAAACAACCCGTAGCCATTTAAGAGAAATCAAACTTAATCAACATGGCTTCTGTTCGAGTGCAACCGTCAAGAGAGGCTTCTAGGCGTCCAAGAACAAGACAACAGACTATGCTCCAAAATTCATTGGCTGCCAATAAGAAACACACCAGACAAAAGAAGTATGTTTTAGTTATTTAATTTCTGTTATTTTCAGATATTTTTTGTGCATGTGACTAGCATGAGAAAAATGGTTGTCTTATTGAAACTGTCATAGCATCCTTTTTGCTCTTAACACCATGGTAGTCTGGTTACTGTGCATGTGCTTTAAAGATGGGGAAAGTGTAAGAAAGTTTCTATTACTCATGGAAGTGTTAAAATCCAATATGGCTGTCTTATTGAAACTTTCATATCATCCTTTTTGCACTTAACTTTGAAGTAGTGTCTTGGAAATTCATAAGTTTTATGACTACGATCCTCATGTACTTGGATTTTTTGACCAAGTTTCCTGTGTAGTCTAGTAAGGAACATTTTTAAGGTTTTTCTGTAGGGCTCTGCACAATTGTCCAAACTCATGCATACACTTCTGTATCATATTTAATTATATTGAATATTTATTGAATTATTGTTATTTGTTGTAGTAGTAATATATTAATATACTACTGACTAATGACAAGGCATTGATGAGTAGCATTAAGAAAGTGTGAGAATAAGTAGCTCAGGCACCCCTGCACAATGACTGTTCGAAGGGAGGGTAAAGTCTGTACACTCTGTGTTGTACTGCAATTGCGTTATCAGTCAGTGATCATATCTGTATACGGTGTTGCAGCACAGTGCTTCTGTTTTGTTTAGAGCCACCTGTCCTGTTAACTACTTCAAGAGTTCCACCATAGAATTGACCTCTCCGACCTTTGCTGTTGACTGTATGTCCGAACTCTACGAACTGTACCAACAGGGCATCTGCTGTGACGTCATCCTATCGACAGGTGACTGTCAGACTGCGGCTCATAAGGTCGTCCTAATGGCTTCTTCAGAATATTTTAAGTCGATGTTTCTGGGACCCATGTCAGGAAACGACTTCATAGTCTTGCCTTCAGGTGAGTTGTTTTGTCTGTAAATTTAATCACAGGACATTTCCTATTAGGCTGTTGTGTTCTTCTGTCTGATCCAGTGGTGTCTAGTCCTCCCTCCCCCACCTGTAATGGGAGAACAAACCCCCCACCCCCATTCTCAGCTGACTTATATATAAGAGACTCAGAAGTCACTCAGAACTGTAAACTGATATACAGAAATCAACACCACCCCAGTTTATGTCCAAAATGTTAAACCCCCACCACTTCTGGCAACCATGGGATATCGTTCTCCCAACCCCCAACTCCATTGGTAGACACCAATGGTCTGATCAGTTGCAGTTTTAGTACCTAATTTTCTCATTTTTCAGCTCTGTGTTTAGTTATGATTCCAAATTACACTGAGAATTTTTGAAAATGTTAATTTACATTGAAATATGAGAATAAGTGCTGCCCCAGTTGAATGTATTTAGTTGGCCCGTTGATATTTTAAATATATTGGCACAAAATAATGTTGTCAAACACCTCAGTCAGTTGTCAGTGAATATTATCCATTGCAGTGTGAGCATGATATATCAATTGCCTGAATGTTATCCATTCTCAGAATGTTGTCTATATTTCTCGATATTTAAATGGAA
Source organism: Aporrectodea caliginosa (assembly GCA_020284085.1). Taxonomy (NCBI): domain Eukaryota; kingdom Metazoa; phylum Annelida; class Clitellata; order Crassiclitellata; family Lumbricidae; genus Aporrectodea; species Aporrectodea caliginosa. The sequence goes on from JACEVL010000765.1 coordinate 950,295, forward strand.
CCTTTAAGAACTTGTGAAAGGCGCTGAAGCACTGCTAATATGTAACTGTAACGTAAAACATGCACGATCGAGCTGCTGCTTAGAGAGTCAAAGTTTAGTGACTTTGAACTGGAAATAACCAGTTGTTATTCCATCTCTAAACTTCTATAGTGCCATTTCATAAGACACAACGTATCAGTAGATGGTTGCTTCTAGGAAAACCAAATGATGAAGTTGCAATTGGGCAGAAGTTCACAAGGCCTATGAAACAAGTGGACAGGCTATGAAACAAGTAGACTGGCTAAGCCAGGGATGGCCAACCTGCGGCCCGCGGGCCAAATGTGGCCCGTGGGCTGCTGATTGGCGGCCCGCACAGCCCTTCTAAATAATTTTTTTGTCTCTTTTTGCACCTACTTACTTGTCCGGCTACTACAATACTGCATAATAATGATGTCTAAGACACTAAAAGATTTAGTGTTGTAAGTTCTGGTGACCTAATGTAGTCGTACCTCTTTTTATACATCTTGTAAAATATGAAATAAACATTTGTATTTCTTTCGAGGCTGTGAGGACAAACATTTTGCGGCCCGCCGCGTGCTTACCAACAATTAGGGCTGTCAAAATGTTAGCACAATGCGGCCCGGGGGGCCCGAGCTCAGTCTGAACGGGCACCCGTAAGCCCGTCAGTCCGTCACTGGGTAAACAAGACAGCGGCCTAATTTGTATTGATTCCTAGAGACTACTTAAATTTCGTAATCTGAGTGCTACACTGATTGATAACTGTTGCCGGCCAGTACCGGATGAACAATAGCCTGCGTGGGAAACACATTCCCAGAGGGGCGCAACTTTCCGGCTGCCCATAGCCCACATGTACTTGTCCAGTCTGAAGGGCGCCAGCCTAAACCAATAGTGGCAGCCAAATCCCCTCCGCGCCTATGTCTTATATATAGTTTATATATATATATAGGAGGTCGTTGCACTAAGGCCTAATTCAAAGTTGGTCATCTTTGGCTTGCGCGTCAGCTAACCAGGTGGCAGGTTCGTCCAAGGACTCTGTATAATAACCCTTATTATATTAGAGCCCTTGGGTGGTCTTATGGTAGCCGGCAATTAGGTGCAGGTCGATGACTAATCCGCCACTGTAGCTAGCGCGTATCGGGTTCTACTGCAAAGCTTCACAGGCGACAAAGGATGTCCGTTAGGCCTATTCCACCGCGGAACGTGACAAAGCTTTTAAAACTTCGACCCACTTACCGTATTATGCGTCATTGGTCGGGTTTTAGGGCTTTGATTTAAGGGCCCAGGCTTGACCCTACGAACGGGGGCCCAGGATCCGGGGGCCCGTTGACAGCCTACCAACAATCATAGTGGTCCGTAGGTCTAAAAAAGGTTGGCCACCCTGGGCTAAGCTGTATGGAAAAGATTAGATCGTTTGACACTATTCACCAAAGCTCTGTCAATAAGTAGTTGCAGAACTTTGTACATAACAATTAGGGCTGTCAACGGGCCCCGGATCCCCGGGCCCCCGTTCGTAGGGTCAAGCCCAAGCCCGGGCTAACATTTTGACAGCCCTAATAACAATGCATTAATGAATAATGTGTTTAACTTGTATTAAAGTGATTGGGATGATTATTTTTCAGGTGTAAGTGGTGAAAGTCTGCAATCTCTGATACGGTTCATGTATTCTGGTACTCTGTGTCTGAATTCAGAGAACATTCAGTTTATGCTTCATACAGCCACACAGCTTATGGTTAAACCGGCCATTAACCTTTGCGAAAAGTTTCAAAATGAAAATCTGTTTGCAGTGGAAGGAATTTCATCGCTTGCATCAGAAAAACTAGAAAACAACTTAGATCAGGTTATAAGTTGTTTCGTTTTTGTGTACCGGATAGCTAAAATAATGTCAACCTCCCATATCTCTGCTCAGTATATAGTAAATGATGTCCATTTAGTGTAATACCATTACTATTACTGCCAGTATGATTACTATAGTGATTAGTGATAACATTTAATTGTGTACCAACTAGTTAAAAAAGTAATGTGTCAGTTGTCCCTGAGCAGTATATACCCATAAGTAAGGTACAATTTAGTGTGTGACACAGCCTTTGGTTGAGTGTTGACCTCGTAACGTAGTGCGTAGGTTATAACCTCGTTGACCCTGTGTAAAAGACACTGTATAGTAGTATTGAAGCAATCCTCATGCACAGTTGCTTGAATGTCATCAGTAGCGGTGCTATACGTGTAAGAAAAGTCTGTGTATTCAACACAGTACTTTTCGCTACCAGATGAAGACATTCAGAAACATCTCTATCTTTGGGCTGATTTTACATTACAGTTGGGTATTTGACCACAGGATAATGTTGATAGACAGGCATACAATAAAGACCTATTATATATGTGCATGATAGTCTAATGGGTAGTATGCTGGACTGTCAACAAAGAGGTCAGTTGTTCAAATCCCTACAAAACAGAGGAGGATGTTTAAGATATTCTGTTTCACTTCTGCCCCACTGAACTCGACAATAAATGACTATGCTGCCAGTTGGAAGATTAGAAAACTCAGAGGAGGATGTTTAAGATATTCTGTTTCACTTCGACCTCCACTGAACTCGACAGTAAATGAGTACTGAATGGCCACGGCTATGAGCAGCATTGTATAAATTACTACTAATTAATTAGTTGGTGGTAGAAAGGACTGGCCACCAACCCTGATATTGCTAGAATGAGAAAATGAAGTTGCTAACACTTCATACCTATGGGTGCATCCTAGGCCTAGCCTTAGCATACTGCTCTTCAGCCTCCTCTTCTATATTTTAGAGACTACTGTTTCTCTGCCTCTCAATGTGCCATGCTATGATATGTTACGTATAAATGTGATATCTTTTTTCTCTTTGATGCAGTTAATGGAGGTTCAGATTAAAGAAGAATTTCCTTCCTCGGATGATGATGCTGATGCATATGATGACTACTCGCCACAGTTCTTTGAACTGCCTGTAACCAAAGCGGAATCCAACAAGTCCTCATCGTCGATCGACAAGACTCAAATCAAGACAAAATCGGTTACTCCCAGGACGAGAAACAAAAGAAACCCAGAGGAAAATCAGCCGAAGAAGAAAAAACAAAGACTGTCAACTTATTGCAAAATTCAGGCTAAGAAAACTGCCTGGCCAGAGGAGAAGAAGCATGTCGGTTTGCGCAGATCTCTGCCGAGAGATTCCAAAAGCTCTGCTTTGGGTACTTTTTGGGACCAGTTGCTAGTCTCTGGCAGTTTGCAGCAATGTCATATTTGTGGCTCTGGTTTTGAAAACTACTCTGGACTTCTCTCTCACAGGAAGTCGGGCCACAACATCTCGTCAGAGTCGTATCAATCCAAACTTGCCAGAACCCTTTGCCGTCGATCAGTATGCACAATATTGAACAGTCCTTCCTTAGCTGGCGATCCAACTGGAAATGACATCAGTGAGGCCAGTGACACTATAAAGATGTATAAGTGTCGCTTTTGCCACTGTCGGTTCTCCCGTAGTTCCATGTATAGGGCTCACATTCTGAAGCTTCATCCTCAAAAATTTAAAACGCTTAATTTACGACGAACAAAATTGCATCGTCCGTGTCCCATGCCGGAATATGGCGCGTCTCTTGGTGTCTTCAGGTGCCCTTCGTGCAACCAGCCTTTCCTGCACCAGTCAACTTTACAGACGCACTGTGCTGTAAGTCATCGGCGAATAAAGAACGTTGATTGTAGAGAAATTCTTTGTGGAAGGAAGACAGTCAAAGTCAAGACTGACTGGCATTGTCAACAGAATGACTGCAGTTTTGTTTGTAGATATGCTGGGCAAGTGAAAAAGCACATGGCCACTGAACATCCGACAGTTTTCTTTTCATGTCCTGACTGCAAGTTCACGTCGCAAGTGGAAAGAACTTTTATAAGGTACTTTGTTTTATTAAAAACTTAATGTTTAGTCTAATTTTTTACTTTCCTGGAAGGGACCATCCATTTAGTGTGTGAGTTTGGAGGGAGGGGGTTAACCCAAATGCATATGCTTGCTTATGGGGAGTGTGCTGATGATGTACGTATGCATAGGAAAGGTGGGATGAAACCTCAATAATAATTTGTCTGTTATCGGCCTTCGGAGGAGCCACAGTTAAGTTTTTTTCAGCTATTGGACTAGTACTACCAGGAGAAGTAGGGCTGTGAGAGACGTGTAATTTGTATGCCACGTTACCTGTGACTATTAACTATTACGCAGCTCAACAGTGAGTCCAACACAGTCTGGCTGCCTGCCCCGTGGATTACACATCCTTCAGTCTGGCCTAAACCACTGTTTCTGCGTGGATTATTACTATAAACCATTATATAGGATTCGGGGTGCATCAAGCATACGTACGCAGGGAGGGGCCAATTTTTCCAGATTTCTGCATACTTACTAAATGGATAGACCCTAACACATTCAAAATTTCATCTGTTCAAATAGTTAGTCTGAATGAGTTAGTTAGAATGTATATGGAACGTGCTATAAATTAGTATGAAATATTTTCAGATCAAAGTAAAAATTTTATACTTGCATTTTCTTTTCACGCGAATTTCTTACTTTGTTTCCAGGCACCGAAATCAAAGACACGGAAAGACAATGATGTGCCATATGTGTGGCAAAGGGTGCTATAAACTCTATCTGCTGAGGCAGCACTTGTATGTTCATCACAAGGTCAGGGATCCAAAATTAAAGGTATGCATTTGTAGTGGTTGTCACTAAATTATCCATGTTTATAAGCGATTTGCAAATGGTATGGCGGCTCGGAATTGGCCAAGATGCCCCATACAAGTTACCTATTACTTTACATTACTTTACAAGATATCTGAGTCAACTCAAGATATTATCTGATTAATTCAATGTGTTTTATTAGTAATATGTAACTGAGTCACTCAAGCACTGAACCTGTGGAAAATGACTGAATTCAATCAGATATGCAGGCTGATTGAGCACTGAGATTGACTCTAGAGTTTGTTAACACTTTAATGACGAACTGAACTGGTTCCCCTGTCACTTTTAGTAAACTCTCGTCATTAAAGTGTTAGACTTCAAAGTTAAGAGTTTTTTTCACACATTCCGTATACATTTTCACATGCATGCATGCATACATGTAATGACATTCAAAGTATGATTGCACTTTGCTATAGAAAATATTTAAAAAAACACTGCTTGTATGAAGTTAACAAAACCTGATGAATTGTGACATTTTTGAAAATGCCGTTATGAATTCTGTTACTAGGTGACCCTAGGACTTGATGTCTCTTCTGGTGTCTCACCTTTGAATGCCTACTAATGCTTTCTTTGTAATATCGATTATTATTGGTTGGTATTCAATTGATTGATTGATTGATTGATTGATTGATAAGTGTATGCAATTGTATGCTATGTGTCTTGCAGCTGTTCCTGTGCTCCTATGAAGGCTGTACGTATGAATGTAGTTCCAAGAAACGTTTGGAGGATCACCTAAAACGACATACCCTTACGAAGTCACTGGCATGTGATGTCTGTGGCAAAGGATTTAAGCACAGCCTGTGAGTGGTTTAGAGTCTTTTACAATTTGTTATTAAAATCTGAAGAAATCCGTAGAAAAACCAACGAAGGCATCACCACTATCTTCATTGATGCAGATTAAATGAGACCAAGTAACTTGGATTACATTGCGTATATAATTATTTGCTTCAAACGTACTTAAAGGCGCAATGCTAAAATTTGTTATTTTTGATTGATTAAGTTACTGATTATGTTTTAGTAATCAGCAGGTATTTGTGTAATAGTCTGTTTATTACTTTGTCTCGTGATTATACATATTGATTATTTGTTTAGCAACTATTTGTTGATTTCTGATTGGTGATTTGTTAGTGGACTTGAGAGACACAAGAGTGCAATCCATGAGGGCATTCGGCCATACATCTGTGACCAGTGTGGAATGGGGTTTGGCCTCGAGCATGAACTCAAGAATCACATTGCTCGACATTCCAACAATAAGCCGCATGCCTGCGATCGATGTCCATATCGAACATATGACAAAATCAATCTTCAGTGTAAGATGAAATTATTCACATTTACTCAAGCCAAGGCTGAATATTATAGTGCTATATAAGTAGCTTGGATACACATGCATATGTTCGTGAGAAATGGGTTCTGCTCTAATATACTTTAAGTTTAAAAAGTTGCAGTGTTTCCAGTCTGCAACTATTTGGTTGTAGGTGAATAATTATGACCAGAGCAACTGTTTAAATTGGAAGATTTGTAGCAACAGTTTTCTTGTGCTAAAGATTTGTTTAGTCTCTTATAGTGAGGTCATGGCTAACTGCCTACATGTCAGCACTTGGCCTTCAAGGTTTGGTTTCCAGGGCATCACATGAAATTGATTAATTGGTGGCAAACCCATAATAGAAAGTCTTTATGTTTTATTAAATGGCTGTTGTTGTGCTTGAAATTCATCCAGATGTGTGACTCAAGGATCATCTTTTCAGGTGTTTTTGTCGAAGTGTTATAATAAAGTGTGTTACCTTAATAATATGCTAGTCTATCTGTAATAGTTCTTGGAAATGTTAATTTTATTTAATGCTAAACAATTTTACGTAAAGCAGCTTCAACCTGTTTATGGATCTTCAATCGTTAGGCTGCCCATGCTCCTATCCGTTCACTGGTCCTGGACTACTGCAATTTAATACTCTTATCGTCCTCACGGACCTCATCATGTTTTACTACTATCTGTGCTAAATGAAGCTGCTGACCTTTTTCATCAACTTCCTTTACCTTCCCTGGCTGTCATCCTCTGCGATCGGTGTACATGGAGACCTGGGGTTCCAAGACCTGAACTGTCACTGCACAGTGCCGCAGCTTCACGTTTGGTGGCCCTGCCTCGTGGAATGCTCGCCCTGTTAGTCTCGGACAGGAGCTTGTCTTCATCTCCTCTTCTGCAAATGCTTGGAAGACTGCACTTTTCCTACTAGTTGTGGGACATCAGACTGATAGCATCTCTTGAAGTGGTGCTTTATAAGTTTCCAATTACAAATTAATGGTAATTATAATAATAATACATAAGGGTTTGTACTTGACGTTTAATATAATTGAACTATGTACACTCTAATTATGTTCTGGTGGTTTATTGTCGCTACAGCTCACCTCTTCAGCCAGCACAACATCCAGACGAACCGTAAGATTGTCATCTTCAAGTGTGACCAATGCGCGTTCACCTCAAACCGCAAGGGACGCTATGACGACCACTTGAAGAAACACCAAAACATCAAAGACATTCAATGTCCAGAGTGTGGCAAGCTCTTCCACTCGAAGCGCAATCTTTACGGTCACACGGTTAAGGTACATCGACCAAAGTCTCTGCACTGTCCGCTCTGCAATTTCTCAACAGCCATTCGGAGTAAATTCAAGGAACACACGCAGAAGAAGCATGTTCGCTCACCCATGTTAGCTGCCGCAAAACAGTCCAGTGAAGCTATGGGTAGTGGTACGGCAAAACAGTCCAATGAAGTTATGGGTAGTGGTTGATGTTTTCCGTCAATTCAAGGACAATTCAAGTAGTAAAACTTTGAAGAGCCATGTGAATAGTTGCATGCAAGTATTTAGGTACTGTGGATAAATATATAATTGCAGTGTTTTGTGGAGAGAGACGTTCGATTATTATAATTTCTTTTAGATTTGACTGTTTAAATGACAATTAACCAAGCTAACTGAATTAAGCTAAATGCTGAAACATTTACTTTATATTTTTTCTGTTGAATTTATAAAGTTTCAGGAAGAGATATGATGAACGTATAAAAATTATCCTAATTATGTAAATAATTATGTGAGAAATCAAATGATAAATTTACATGATACTTTGTGAATATTGGAGTTTATTTTTCTTACATACAAATATATCAAGATTTCTTTCACAATTGTAATGATATGATATAATTATTATTCTTGGAGCATTTTTCACATTTTTGTGAGAGCCTATTGAGATTTAATCTTAGGATAGTGCAGTCCATACACCGTGACCCTAAATGGCGTGGCGCTCATTCAAACAGGCAGCCATACGGTCACTCTTGCCCACTTTGTTCTGCCCTGGGCAGGTTCAAAGGCGCCACTCCTCCCTGTAATTCGACAGTGCCCTCCTTAGAAAGTTCAGAAGCACAATTGAACAACGGCTAAGCTGACAGCAAACATGGAACATGATGCAATAATGAACACTTTATTATGCCAAAGAGGCAGAACAACAACCAAACGATACAAAAATGAGAAAAACAGAAGAAACAGAGCATTAATTATAGTCCATTAGCTATAGTCCAGACTGCATTAATTACACAACAAATGTACAAAAAGTGTAAATTTTATGTCATGACCACATAGATCCATAACTTATGCTGTGAGTATTTTGCTATGACATTTATGGTAAATACAACAAAAGATTTATGGTAAATACAACAAAAATTGTTGTATTACGGCCACTTCCAGTATACCAGACTGCCAAGTTTTGCACAAGCATAAAGGCTCCACTAACTGTTGCACCAAAGGTTTTATTGCACAACATGTAGCATTTATTTAATGCTTGCTAGTTATGTTAAAAAAATGCATTCCAACACCACTGTTACTGCACAAAATTAAACTTCCAATAGCATACTTTCAGACTGTTCTGAACTTTGTTGCGACATTGTCTTATGTGTTCTGAGCATTTCTGACATTACTGGTGCAGTAAATGTGAGAACATGTCACATATGGGGTCCATCCCAAAGTGAATTGTTTCAGACAGGTAATTCGGGAACTGGTTGATAACAGACGAGTGGTCAGCTATTCTGTTGGTACTAAGTGGTCTACAGGAGGAGAGATGATGCAACGGGAAGTACAAGTTACGGAACGGTGCACAGCATCCTCCAATTGGTCAACAGTCGTTTTCTGCTGGTGGTCGAAGGATAACAATGGTGCGTGGATGTAGTTGGGCGGCAAATCTACAAAGATGTTCCCTGAGAGGTCCGGGTCGTCAAGAAGTGGAAGAAAAACAGTTACGGGTGCACATGATGTTGGTACGAGTACTGCCTTTGAATCCAGGTGTTGTGAAAGCTGTTGATACTTCACCAGCTTTAGAATTGTTTTGGAGATGGATTGTTGAGCGGAAGTGTTATTTTCGTGAACAAAACTAAAATGAGAATGAAAAAGATTAGGCATTCGTTCATGAGAGCGAAAACTAGAAAGAAACTGTAAACTAAAACTAAATAAAAACAAAAAAATTCGATACATGTATATCGTTCATACAACCATGAACGATACTGAAATCTTAAATGAAAACTATAGAAAATACAAGTACTTATATTTTTATAATTTTATATGGCGACGCAGTTGAATGGCGTGCATGTAGAAATTACGGTCGCCCTACCCCACTCAGCTCTATACACAATTATGCATAAAGAAGCGAGTGGGGAGGGTGGCTCTTCCGACATCAACTTTCACGCAACATCCTGTTTCCGACCCCAACTTTTTCTTTTCTCGATCGATGAAGTTTAAGAACTAATTGAATAGTAGGCCTGTTTCAGTGGGTATGGTTGAAGGTGTGGCTGGGTGATGTGCGGTGACTGATAATTAGTTGGTGGCCAAATGGAAGTATTCAGTCTGAGAAGGGTAAAGTGTGAACAGTTGAAATTATTGTACAGGTTTATTTGGATTTTACGTAGAAATTGTTTCGAGTAGAGAGCTGCCAGGTCTAATTTTACAACGAGTATTACGGAAGCCACCTTGACTCACAAGGTCAAACAACTGACAAAGAATTGGAAAAATCTACCAACAATTAAGGCTCAACGTTCCTTAAGTTTGAAATCAGTTCTTATTACTGTATTACATCATTAATGTAGGCCTACAACCTCAGTTTCATCATTTCATTAATTAATTAATGGCTGTTGCAAATGTTATCACTGCAGAAAATGACTTAAACTTCAGCTAATATTAGCACTTATAGTAATAGATAAAGTGGCATACCTTGCAAATGGTATGTATGACAGTGCATACCAAGTCATAGCTAGGTACTGCAGAACACAGAACACAATGGACAGGCCAGGTATACGCCACTAAAACATCAAGTACAAATGCAGTCATAATTATAGTCGATCATTCGTTACAAAATGCTAAAAAGCAACCTACATGCACTAAAAAGAAAATACAGCAATTAATTATGTATTATTCAGTGTGAATATCTGAACACATCAGGGACCTAAACGAATATTGATTGATTGATTAATTGATTGATTGATTGACTGACCTAAACTGGTTCCGTCCAAAGGAGTGATTTTGAAATGTGGTTTTGCAGCGACTATGACTAAATTTCTTGTGCACTATGAGCACTAGTGCAATAGGGATACCCAGATTACCCTGTTTCAAATGAACCGAATGGTCACGTCTAAATCTGGCTCATTGAAGTTAAATCAGTCTGCTAACGAATTTTCAAAACAATCAGAGGAATGTTTAGAATATTCTTGCTATACCTATACCCTGCAGCAGATCAGCAACAGAGTCTGAACCTGGTCGAGGTTCTGGAATTAGCATTTCCCTTTCTATTGTCTACCTTCATACAGGTCCAGACTCAGCATATTTTCCAACAAAGTTATCCAGCACAGACTGCCTTTGATCTATTTGACCTCCTGAACTTTCAATGGAGTACTGACATGGCTGTTACTTCATTTTAAAGCAACCATCAATTTGATGTCTATACTGCCGGCAGATTAGACACATGTTAACAGTTAAATAACAGTTAATGTGCATTTCTTTCATAATTAACATCCACAAATTCAGCCGTGATTTCTGCAAGCAATGCCTATTCTGTCACTTAAGTGTTACTAATGGGTGCACACATGAATTTGGATTTGCAAATACGATAGTACAGTTTTGTGTTGAGTCATGCAAAAACACATTATGCATTCCCAATATCTTATTATGCAAAAGCAGACTAACCCAGTGGTGTAGTGGGGGGAACGTGGGAGAACGCCGTTCCCCCACTTTTTTCTCACACTATGCAAAATTCTTGCAAGATGGCACTTTTTGCTTACTTCAATATACAGGCGTTCCCCCACTTCATTTTTTAGGACTACACTACTGGGGTCACTAACCCAAAAAGCAGCACACAGAGTGAGATTCAGGCAGATCTGAAATTAAAGACAAGTTCCGTAGTACATTATCAAAATAGCAAAAATTAATAGCAAACATTAAACCAGCATGAAGAAATGTTTCTGCTCACACTATCCCATTTTCATTATTACATAACAACACAGATGTGTACTGAGAACTTCACCAACCAAGTCGTTCCTCAATGCAATGCAGTCCAGGAACTCTTAATGTGCCATTGACGGTCAACTTTTTTGGATGATAGCAGTAACCAATTAGCTACTGGACTTAGTCTAAATTGAGGAGGCATGACTGTAGCATGCAAGCTCACATGATGAACTCCAAAATTATTCTATTCAATATACTCCTTTCCTTTGAATATTATTGTCAAAGTATAGCCTCTATCAAAACAAACAAGTCTTATGAAAATGACACAAGTATAAGATTCATACTGGAATAGATCAGGATAAGGACTTTAGAACAAAAAGCAGCATCACTCACAGAATGAAACTGACAATAACAATAAATTTTTATTGCTGGCAAGAAAATCAACAACTGTTTATTACCCGGTAAAGTATCAGTTCATGATGGCCTCAAAACTAGAACCATTGATTCTTGCTGCCAGCCAAAATTCTTTCTCTCCCTATGGCCTAGTGTAAGGCACCGGTGCCTACAGGTGATTTATAATAAACCTAAACCCATTTCTGAACAGAACAAGAACTAGATAACAGTATGATATTTCCTCATTTATGAACCACCTACTGTCATAGATAGTCCTGACAGTAGCTTAAAGTTTATGACATTTTTTAATTAGTATTAACATAACAACAGCAAATCAATAAACATTTTGAAAAAGCAAAATATACAGTTTTCATTTGCAACCTTTTGTACAAGTCGTTGATTTTAAGTACTACCGTAGTTTGAAACCATTCTGTTTTCTTTGGAAAACTAAAGTTTGATCACATCACTCTGAAAATAGTACATTATTTTATTAAACTGATTAATTTGCATACTTACTAAGGCTGTTGTTATGGCAAATAGCTGTGTTGTTAGTGTTCCACCAAACAATCGTCTAAGCTGACAATATGGACTCATGAGAAAATATGTACTGAAGAGACAACAACAAATAGTAAAAATATCATCATGGATGCTTGCTAGTCATTGCAATTTGAACATTTCCATTAGATCAATAATTAGCATCATCATAGCAAGTGTAAAAACCTGGTTTAAAACATTTGATATACTTCACTTTCCATCGACAGAAGACTAATTTTCTAAATTTTACATAAATAATATTATAGTCTTGTAATGTAATTAGCAACTTCTATTTCGCCGGTGTCTAATGCACAAGGAATCAACCGATGGCACATAAAAACCAAGCCTTAATCAGGTCAACATCCAGAAGATCAGTCCGTAAGACACAGAGAGGCAGCCTAAGGCAGATAAGCAATTTGAAAGAGTTAAGTTTTCAGCCGAGAACGAAATGACACAAGCGATTGAGCACAGTGCACAGAAAGAGAGTTCTAAAAAGTAGGCCCAGCAACCGTAAAAGCTCGTTCACCAAGAACAGTTCTTGATTTAGGTATGACCAGTCTTAAATAACCAGCTTCTTTATGAGATAGAAATCCAGCAAAGGCCTAAGAGAAACCAACTTACTGCAGGCAAATATAAGACATTCAGATTAAGGCCGTACCTATTAATTGGCCATATACATATTCGGGCCGATTATTAGAGAACAATCAGCATAATCGGTATTGGTAAAAATAATCGGCGTCGATGTTAAAAAATTTTTTCTTAGTTTTGGCGGATTTAGTTAAGTTTTGTGTGCAGCATTTGTCAACCACCCAGTGCATCCACCCACTATATCTATCATGGTGAGTGCAAGCAGCAAACACGTACTTGCATTGCAACATTAGGTCTATGTTTCTGAAACGAACATTGGACTAATCAAATTTTGAAATAATCGACTTCATAATCGGTGTCGGCTATTTCAATAATCGGCTATTACCTGTGTGCGGCATCAGCATAAGTGTTAAAAAGTGATATCGGTACAGCCTTAATTCAGATCAACAGTCCATACTTAACAGCAACAATTTCTCAATACAATCACTATATTCGGGATACCCTTCACTGGCTCCCTATCCAACAGCGGGTACGAATTCAAAATCCTTTCCCTCATGCGTAACTGCCGATTGGGGTGGCCCCATCCTACCTGAGGTCTTTTTGCACCTTTGTCTCCTCTTTGTACGAGTGCCTCTGTGCGATCTTCGACCCGTGGCCTTAGTTGTCCCTCGCATGCGCTCTGAAACGAACACTCTGGTGCTTTGCAAATGTTGGCCCATCAGCTTCGAACTCTCTTCCCCGGTATCGGCTATTTGAGTTACTAGCCCTATCACCTTCTGCAGTTCAGCAGAAGTGTTAAGACATTTTTGTTATCGGTACAGGCACTTAATTCAGGTCAAGCGCTGCTGATTTTCGAGCTGCGCTATATAAATGTTCGATTACAATTACAATTACTTATTGGATACCAAACAAACCATTCCTAACTTAACAAGAGCTTTGTGACTACAACCCAGAGTGCATCATCATAATTGCAAGAACATTTTAGACAGCAGTAAAAAAGGCTTTAGAAGTTATATAGTTCAAACACTTTTGCAAATTATGCATACAATTTCCAAAATAAGAGGAATAAAAAACCAAACCTTAACACAGTTGAAAAATTTCCAAATGTGTAGAAGACTACAAAGAGAATAAATCCACTTCCAGGAATAAATAGAAAGAATGTCGACTGAAAAAAATAGAAAACAAATTAACTTAAATTTACAATGCCTTGTTAACTTAACACTAGGAGTACCGAGGATCGAGATGTATGTATGTATGTATGTATTCACTCATCAGGTAAATATGGATCTGAATTGCTTATAATGAGCCTCTTTAAGAACTTCTCAAAGCAACTGAAATGTGGCTATATAACATTTCTAAATGGCTGTGACTTGAGACATCCTGAGGTAGATAACATAAGAATTCCAGTTTTTACAACTGCTAAGAAAGTACTGTTAAACCAAATGAGCTCTATGATGCTGATGAGGATGATGAATCTTCTCACCGATGTTGATAACACACACATATACATTTACTACAGTTGTGATAATGGAACAATCAGTAAACATTTGCAAGAATCAATGCCAGTTGTTGCCAGAACATGGATATCTAAGTCATAACAGATGTTCTAATTTTGTCACTCTCCACAAATTCCTTGCCACTGGCAACATCATAGGATGCACCAGGATTTGAATCCTCGATTCATAGGCAAAGGTTACCGCTTTAGCAATCAGTCACTCTGACATAAAATTTTTTAAGGAAATGCCAGTAAGATAAGTTCTCATCTAACAATAAAGCTTTCATTATATGCAGTAAAATTATTAGAGAAAATCTGCTGAGAAACATAGAGATCCTGGCATAAAAATTCAAGTACAGAGAGTGACCTATGATCTATGTTCTGGGAGCAAACGTTTTTTAATGCATGAAGACTCTGAACACTAAATGAGACATTAAAATAACCCTACCAGCAGTGAAGAAATGATGCCAGTGGTAAAGCAAATGATGAAGCCCTTTAAGCGTGTTGACCAGCTTAAACTTGATGCATCAGATATCTAGATATAAAATCAGACAGATCTCCTAACTCACAATGTAAGCTATCTGACCATATGTCACTACAAGTACCAGATCGCCAAGAATCAATTTCTCAGGCAACTCAAAACAGACATTATATACACAAGAACGCCTCCTCTCACGTAATCTATGCCTTTGCAGCAGATACGTAATAGCTTTGATATATAAATTGTTTAAAACTAGAAATGCGTAAGCCTGATATGCAAGTACTGAAACAGGGGTCAGATTGACCCCTTGGTGCTTAAAGGTAGAACAGCAAAAATCTCAGAAATTGTGAATCCCCCGAGTTCAAAATTTGGCAGAGGGTATACGTCTACGAAGTTAGGAAAAGTCATGAAATTACAGGACGCTGGCTATATCTGGGGCCGAGGTGCGTTCCCCTAAAAAGCAAAAGGGGTCAGCTTGACCCCTTCGGTGCTTCTAGTGTTAAAGGACAACCAGGATCAGATGTATGTATGTATGTATGTATTCACTCATCAGGTAAGTATGTATCTGAATGCCTATAATGAACTTCTTTAAGAACTTCTCAAAGTCACTGAAATGTGGCTATACAACATTTCTAAATGGCTGTGACTTGAGACATGAGGTAGATAACATAAGAATTCCAGTTTTTGCAACTGCTAAGAAAGTACTGTTAAACCAAATGAACTCTATGATGCTGATGAGGATGATGAAGATGATGTTGATGACACACACATATACATTTACTACAGTTGTGATAATGGGACAATCAGTAAACATTTGCAAGAATCAATGCCAGTTGTTGCCAGAACATGGATATCTAAGTCATAACAGATGTTCTAATTTTGTCACTTCCACAAATTTCGCCACTGGCAACATCATCGGATGCACCAGGATTTGATTCCTCAATTCATAGGCAAAAGGTTATCGCTTTAGCAATCAGTCACTCTGACATAAAATGTTACGGAAATGCCAGTAACATATGTTCTCATCTAACAACAAAGCTTTCATTATATGCAGTAAAATTATTAGAGAAAATCTGCTGAGAAACATAAGATGGCATAAAAATTCAAGTACAGAGTGACCTAATATCTATGTTCTGGGAGCAAACGTTGTTTAATACATGAAGACTCTGAACACTATATGAGACATTAAAATAACCCTACCAGCAGTGAAGAAATGATGCCAGTGGTAAAGCAAATGATGAAGCCCTTTAAGCGTGTTGACCAGCTTAAACTTGTTGCATCAGATATCTAGATATCAAATCAGACAGCAATCACTCACAATGTAGGCTATCTAATATGTCACTACAAGTACCAAAAACAAGAATCAATTTGTCAGGCAACTCAAAACAGACATTATATACAAGTACGCTAAAAAGAACATAATTATGCCTTTGCAGCAGATTAATAGGATAATAAATTGTTTAAAACTAGTATTAATAATGTGTACTTCTATGGGGTCTAGTTATACTTTAAAGAACAGAAATATTGGGCACCATGCTGACTATATTTATCTGTATAAAGCTCTCAATGTATATAAATTGCGGCTCACTGCCTTCGAGTGGTACCCAAAAATTGACATATAAATTCACAGGTACATACAAACTAATATCTTACAAGAAAATCAATTTCTACATAATTATGAGAGCTATTTCGTAACATAAGAAACCAAACTCCTGATGTTCAGACTGTACCATAAAGCCCTTAAATTACCAGCACTGTAGGCAAGCAGCCTCGGGATTTGGAACTTGGGTCCATTCTCAATTTAAGCTTTTTATCAAAGAAATTAACGAAGAAACCGATTTGAATGACTTTTGACTTTTTAAAATTCTGTTTGACTTGATGAGAGCTACAGTTTGATAACATCACCCTGAAATAAGTAACTGTATTAAATTGATTAGTTTGTATACTTACTAAAACTTTTGGGGTGGCAATTAGGTGTGTTTCAGCAAACAGTCGTTTAAGCTGACAACTTGGATCCATGAGAAAACATGTACTGAAGAGACAACAATTAGCAAAAAAATCATCATGGATGCTTGCTAGTAACTGCATTTTGAACTGTCCCTTTAGATCAATAATTAGCACCATCATAGCAAGTGTATAAACCTATTTTAAAAGCATTTAATATACTTCATTTTCCATCGAGAAAGGACTAATTAAGAGAACAAGGCATTTTTAAAATTTTACATAAATAATATTATAGCCTTACATTAAAGCTTGCTTATAAGATGGAAATCCAGCTAAAGCCTAAGAGAAACCAACTTACTGCATGCAAACATAAGACATATGGATTAAGGAAGTACCGATTAATTGGACATACTCATAATCGGTCGATTTACTAGAACAATTTACGGTATATAATCGGCATAAGTAAAAATAAACAGCACTGATGTGAAAATTTTTTTTAATACCTTTGGCAGAAATAGCTGTTTTGTTTGTAGTATTTGACAACCACTCAGTGCAACACCCACCCAACACAGCGAGCGCAAGCAGCAAAACACACGCTTACATTGCAATAGTAGATCTATTTTTCGTAAATGAACATTTGGACTAAACACATTTTTAAATAATTGGCTTCAAAATGGTATCGGCTATACGCATTATTGGCTTAATCGGCAAAAAAGTGATATCAGTGCCTTAATTAAGAAGTTCTAAAAAGGCTATACAAGTTATATAGTTCAAACACTTTTGCAAATTATGCATACAATTTCAATAATTAAAGGAATCAAAAACCAAACCTTAACAGAACTGCATTATTTCCAAATGCGTAGAAGACCAGAAAGAGAAGGCAACAACGTTCCAGATTAAACATAAAGAATATCGACTGAAACAAATTGAAGAAACAATCTAGCTTAAATTTACAATGCCTTGTTAACTTAAAGCAGAACCATGATCACATTGATGCATGTATGACATGTAGGTATTCACTCATCAGGTAAATATGGATCTGCATGCTTATAATGAGCCTCTTTAAGAACTTCTCAAAGCAACTGAAATGTGGCTATATAACATTTCTAAATGGCTGTGACTGAGACATGAAGAACATACATGAGGTAGACAACATAAGAATTCCAGTTTTTACAACTGCTAAGAAAGTACTGTTAAACCAAATGAGCTCTATGATGCTGATGAGGATGATGAAGATGATGTTGATGACACACACATATACATTTACTACAGTTGTGATAATGGGACAATCAGTAAACATTTGCAAGAATCAATGCCAGTTGTTGCCAGAACATGGATATCTAAGTCATAACAGATGTTCTAATTTTGTCACTTCCACAAAGTTCCCCACTGGCAACATCATAGAATGCACCAGGATTTGAATCCTCGATTCATAGGCAAAAGGTTACCGCTTATTAGCAATTCAGTCACTCTGACATAAAATGTTACGGAAATGTCAGTAACATAATGTTCTCATCTAACAATAAAGCTTTCATTATATGCAGTAAAATTATTAGAGAAAATCTGCTGAGAAACATAAGATGGCATAAAAATTCAAGTACACCCAAGACCTAATTCTATGTCACTCAGGAGCAAACGTTGTTTAATACATGAAGACGCTGAACGCTGTCCGGATAGCATCCGAGCACGGGGACAAATAACTCTGCTTGCAGTGAAGAGCCAATGATGAACAGTGGTAAAGCAGATCTTCCCGCAGATATGAGCCAGCCCTTTAAGCGTGTTGACCAATGCTTAGACCCTAGGATGCGCTGCAGATAGGGGAGCCAATTGGAGGACATCCCGCATAAGGAATCGAGAGAACTTAGGGATGCGGCCCACAAGGCGGGCACCGTGCGCAGGACTCTTTAGCAATCAATCACTGTCACTACATTTTTTTAAGGAAATACCAGTAAGATAAGTTCTCATCTACATGTATCAATAAAGCTTTCATTATTTGCAGTAAAATTATTGCTAAAATCTGCTGAGAAACATAAGATAAAGGAACAAATCACTATGCAGCAGATTGATAGGATAATAAATTCTTTAAAATTAGAAACATAATGTCTACTGCTATGGGGTCTAGTTATCGTTTAAAGAACAGAAAATTAGGAACCATGCTGACCACCTAACAGTGATCACTTGGAAGAATTCTCCATTCAGCTGACTATTTTATAAAGCTCTCAAGTTCATCTAATTCGTGGCTCACTGTCTTTGAGTGGTACCAAAAAAGTGCCACATAAAATTCTTTAGGTAGGTACATGCATACCCATATCTCACAAAACAATTCCTAAGGTAAGAAACCAAATTCCTGATGCTCAGACTCTGCATATAAACAATATAATATCCCAGGGGAGTCTGTCTGTCAGGAGTGCTGGATCATTAATTCACCAGATGAAAGAGCAAGAGTTTGCATTGAATTTCCTTATATTTATTACTTTAGCTTCCAACCTATAAAGCTTTAATCCCATTCTCACAAGAAAACTTATATTACATAAGGCAGTATGCTACTCTTAAACCACTGTAGAATTCCAGGTGGTGGTTTGGTGCAGTGGATAACATGATATTAAGCACTGCAAATTTAAGCAACACTCATCCATATAACACCATATGGCTAGTATTTGGATGAGTTACCATAAATAAAATACAATATGAGCCTTCAAATGTCTTCCATACATTTGGAGCTGGTAAGAGGTTAAAAGGTATCCTATTAAATGCTGAACTGCTGTTGACATGTTTGCATATTAGTTAAGATATCCTTCATGGTTATGAGACCTTTACATAAAATCACACGAAGTTTTACTCTGTGCATATGTAAGTCAGCCCGAATCCCCGAAACCCGAATCCCCAAAACGCTGAAAATTCTTCCAGCTTTGTTCGTTTGCCGGCGAGTTATTCAAAGTTAAATTGTAAACGTGACAAAGACCTACACACCTTGATTCTACGATATGGTGCCTATTCAAATATGTATTTGTCAATTATGTTCATTCGGGTCGAACTCTAGAAAATCAATAACTTCTGGCCGAAATTCCTTCCAAGATTCGGGTTTTGAGGATCGGCCCCGCACTCCCAAACCCCTTACATTGTATACAAAGCTATACACACATGATCACTTATACACACACAACACACAGATTTACTGAAATTAGTCATATTATGCTGGAACATACCAATCATTCACAATAGCTTTAAGTTGTTCGGCCACTTTCTAGAAAACTGTTTTCTGGAAATCGTTTTTTTCTATTTTCAGCGTTTTCGGGGATTCGGGTTGACGGGTTGACCGTTAGGGTGAGGTTAGGCGTAGAGTACTGCAAGATTGACATATGAAAATACGCATCATGCTGGGATTCAGAGTAACGATCGGCTCCTTTCAACTGAATGAACTTTGTGCCTCAGACTCACTTGAAACGGATGCAAAGAACACGATTATGCAGAAACACACACATGTCCATTGTTATTTATGCAGAAGACACGCTTTTCTGGACTAACATTATTTCGAACAGTTTCAGAAGACATGGCTGCAGTATTCGGCCAAGCCATACTGGAAAACTTTACCAGGATCTGTCAGTTTTATAAATAATGAGTGTTCCACTGTACTGTGGCATATTATCCGTGACGCAGCATCAGCCAAAACGCCGTGTATACGAGGGATGACACAAACTAATTTCGGGGATCCGGCCGAAATTCGTTTCGGGGATTCGAGCCGCACCCTCAAAGCCAAGATGCAGTCTGTAAGAGGGATGACCCAAAACAAACCTGTTTTCCTTGTTCTTCGTCGTCGTCATCTTGCCCACTAAGCACCTTCTCCGATTTATCCATCTTACAACAGATATGAAAGAAAATAAATTTAATTACATAAACACAATTACATTACACCATTTACACGCCAGTATGGAGCACCTGGAGCAGGTGTTGACACTTCTTGGTGTTGACTTCCGCTTTCTATCGATTAAGCGAGTAAGTAAGTAAGTAATCTTTATTAGCACAAAACAAACTCCCTCATTTTACAACAATAATGCATACAATAGTTTTTTTAAGTGGCACAATGTCAGCAACGATGCAAGATTATAAAGAGTTTTAAAGTCTTACCTAATATACACTATACAGTCATGTCTACAGAGTTGGCCATTGAAAATGAGAACATCGCGTTCAATCGTGTTTAAATTTTAATAGGCTACAATGACTATAGGGCTTGGATGAGAACACGAAGGCAAGTTTCATTAAGGGAACGTTTCACTCGTCGAATTCGGCAAAGGCGGAAGTAGCATGCTCTGGCAACAGAAGAAATTAATTTGAGTCATGTTTCTATTGCAATCCAATAGAACACCGAGGTCGCGAATCACATGAGATGGTGGAATTGATCTAGAGCAGTTTGAGTCGGAATGATTAGTTTTCATTTGCATGTCTTCGTACTATCAGGTCCACTGTAACGTAATGTTATCTATCTCATTACGTAATATAAACACGTTCTTATAAACTTAGGCTACTCTACGTCAGGGGTGGCCAACCATTTTTGGCCTACGGGCCACTATAGCTCGTTGGTAAGCATGCGGCGGGCCGCAAGTGTTTGTCATTCCAGGCTCGAAAGAAATACAAAAAGTTTATTTCATACTTAATAGCCATGTAGGCCTACGACTAAAGTCACTAAACTATGTCATTAGAACTACAACACTAAATATTTGGTGTTTTAGACATCATTATTAATATTAGGCAATGTTGTTTGTTGTAGTAGTAGGCCCAGTGTAGGGCTAAGCAAGCATAAATAAGAAAAAAAATGCATTTACAAAGGGCCGTCTGGGCCGACAATCAACAGCCCGCGGGCACATGTGGCCCGCGGGCCGCATGTTGAGCCATCCCTGCTCAGTAGTCAAGAGTAAGTCCAAGTATTTATTATATCGAGTTGACATGTAACAGCGTATTCAAAAGTGGCCTTCTCTGCGTTTCGGGAGCAAGACAGTGTCAGTCGTCCGTCCGTTTAAGTCTTTCTGTCCGTCGGTCAAGTGGGCGTGTCCATGTATTGTCCAGCCAATCACGTGACATCCACTTCGACGGGCAAACCAAATAAGTTCTGTTTTGGTGGCATTTAGGCTAATTTCAGGCGCACAGACGCACACCAGGATTGGATATCACGGACGCATGTCGTGATTTTATTTTATCGTTAGGCTACCAATGTCTCTCTCCAGACTCCAGAGAGCTTTATGTAGAACTGGGTGTCATCAGCATACTTAGGCTATCGGCGGATCACGATTCATGAGCGTGTCGCGAAGCGATGTTAACAATGTTGGAGGTAGGATAAAGACAAAATTTAGGACCAAGAATGGAACCTTGGGGGTACAATTCCGACAATACGCTGTTAACCAGGAAGCGGTCGTCCCAAGTCTGCTAGAACAAGACTGAACATTCAGCGCGTTTGATTTACAGTCAAGATGACGACCCATGGCATATATGCATAGTCACAAAACACTGCGGAAAATTGAAAGAGAAACTGGTTATATGCTCTCTATATTTAGGACGACAGTGCGACGTAGGCCGATTGTGAAGTGAGAAATACAACTTAGAACGTACAAACGCGTGATGGGGCAGGTGATTAAACGAAGGTTGTAGGCCTTGTAGGCCCTATAGGTCCTAAAACGCCTGCAGCGAAGTCAACTGCAGCTTAGGCATACTTGAAATGTTTCCTAACGAAAGGTGTAGGCCTCCACGAAGCATCTGGTTCACAGACGAGAAGACGAATTTAGACTCAAGTAGGCCTACCGGCCTTATATAGGCAGTATGCGACCGATTGGGGCCGTCAAATATGAGGGCCGCAAATTTGATGACGTAGGCCTTGTGTAATAAGTTCTGATTGTTATGAACGGTAATTTGGCATCCTAGTGAGAATTCAATCGGCAGACTCGGATCAATCAATCTGGTTTTCATGGGCAGTTTGATACCCCCAGACCGGGCTACAGTAGTTTGAAAATGGTTTTTGAATTATTGGTTAATATAAGTAAGTAAGTAGTATATCACTTATTGAGAAGCACCCCTACCAGACAGCACTGTACATGGCGCTCCCGAATACATGCGCGGACAAATGAACACGGAGTTTCACGCCAACAATGAATTGAAGCAATTGCGAGTGAAGGACTTGCATCAGGGTCCATACGCGGCGGCTTTGAGGTGGATTCGAACCCGAAAATGAAGAGCCAGATGCAAGGCACCGAACATATTTGTATACCACCGCGCCCCAGTTGAATTGTGTTGTGATGTAGGTTGTCATTGTATTGTAAGCTCACGTATTGGGACCGTGGCCACCCGCAGTAAAGATTCTTGAGAAATTAACAATTTATAAACCGACATGACCGGGAATTGTGCAGACCCGGGCCGTACAGGCAAAGTATCCGCATTGCTGCAGACCCGTCTCAAATGAGAGAGGATAAAGGTAAATAAATCCATTGAACACATCAAATGCAGGTTCTTACTTTTGGTTAATATACACTTTCTTTCAGCCCCTTTACCGTAAGGTAAGGCAGGGCCTTTCGAACGGCAATCCTAATTAAGTAGGCCTACATTAGTGTACCAGCACCCTATATCTTATAATACTTATTGTGGATTGCTGCAGCAGGCTTTCGACTTTTCATAATAGTAGGTTGCCGTATTATTGAAATGTTGAGTGAGACTAGTAAGTAGGCCTACTTGTTAGAGCGTTTCATTGCATCGATTCGTTCGAATTGCTTAGTGTGCCCGATTGCCGATTGATTCGACCAATCATTACATGATCGATATTTTCCGATTGCTACCATCGGAAATCAATTTCCGACATCTGTGAGGTCAAGCAAAATTGGCGGACGTTTTCGAGAATGCCTCAACGGTCTTAACCTACTTGCACCGATCAGCGATTCAATTACATACCGAGGGCGGCAACTATTAACCCATTCACCACAGCTCAACGCTTACAGTCTGAAGTGTTCGCCAGATTTCCTGGAGCCTTCGACGAATAAACGAGACGCGCCGCCGATCTATAAACGAAGTCGCATTGTAGGCGAAAGATCAAGGATTGGTCAATTGCTTAGATCATCACGACTTTTGATCGTGTACGGTGCAATCTCATAAAACATGTACGCTAGCTGCGGCTAAGCACATTCGGAAGGTAAATCTATTGCCGGTAAATGAGATTGCGGACGTTTGCTAGTCTTTGTGCAGGGGAGCGCGAGACAGATTGACAATTGCGACCGCGTAGACCGTTGTATAAGTCGCCCCGTTGTATAAGTCGCATCACCCCGATAGCTTAAAGATCCCGCTCCCTAACGCAAGTCAACCGCTGTGACATATTGCCAAGCATGTCTGTCATCTCCTCTGCACGAAATTTATGATAAATGGGTTGACGATGTCAGGTAATGAGATAGAACTGCTTCAAAGGAGCAATATAGGCTACTGGGAGTAGCGATCGCGAACGTATGTTAGCAATATACAGTTTATGTGAGGAAGGACATAGTCAGCCACCCACACAGATGTTTTGACTTGAGAGAGCATATCTGCATGGGAAGCGGAGAGAACCTCTAAGGTTATCCGATAGGCCCTACATTACAAGGTCAGTCGATCATGAAGCTGTGTAGGCCTACATATATTACGGTGTTTGAGAGTAGAACATTTTTATATACCCATAGGCCTACCCATAACACACGACTGGTACCCGTACCTGTTCCCGACCCGTATTCAACATTACTACTCCACTTGACCTGTATCCGCGGGTATACCCGTAGGCCTACGTATACCATACCATACCACCACGTAAATTTAGTAGGCCTTCCCATAGTCCCAGTCTTACCAGTTAAAAAGGTTAACAGTTTAGCATGTGGGAGTTATAATGTTAGGCCGATGATAATGGTAATGAATACAGTATAAGCCTAATTTTGGTAAGAGTAGCAGCAGCAGCAACAATTAGTAATAACAATCAACAATCAATGTCAACAATAATAATAATGATTTAAAATCAATCACTATCAATAATGAAAAATACATGACGTAACAATTGGCCTTTATTCTCTAAATTTAAAATTACTAATAGACGTGTATCATAATTGACGCTACGCAATAATGGGACTTTATTCACTAAATTTAGAGTTTCTAATAATAAACGTGTGTCACAACTGAAATGACGTAGCAATTGGCCTTCGTTTTCTAAATGTAGACTTAATAACAATGGACGTTTTTCATAATTGAAGTGACGTAACAATAGCTCCTTATTCTAAAATTGCAAATAATAGACGACGTGTCATAATAGAAGTGACGTAACAATAGGCCTTTATTCTCTAAATTTAGACTTAATAACAATGGACGTCTTTTATAATTGAAGTGACGTAACAATAGACCCTATTCTCTAAATTTCTAAATTTAAAATTACTAATAATAGACATGTTTCATAATAAAAGTGACGTCACAATAGGTCTTTATTCTCTTCATTTCTAATTATTAGTAATAGACGTTTCATAATTCAATTCACGAAACAATGAGCCTCTATTCTTAAAATTAAAAACGATTAATAAAAGACGTTTTCATAATTGAAGTGACCTACCAGTGCGCTTTTATTCTCTAAATTAATTTTTTTTATAATGGACGCTTCTCATACTTGCGGTGATCCTAGCCTGTATTCAATGACTTGGACTCGGACTCTTCATTCATTCATTCATTCATTCTTTTCATTCATTCATTCATTCATTCATTCATTCATTCAGAGCATTTATTAAAGCGCCAATGCCCAATTTATGAGACCGAATACTTATTTGAAGCAAAATGCTCGGTTCAGAAATATAAACCAGTAATCTATCGTCACAACTAAGAAAGGGTGGAGTCTGAGGGAATTCGGAACCCTGCCGGATGGCTCACAAGTAAAGAGCGGAGCTTAAACGGGACGTCATTCCAGGTGGAAGGTCCCACACCGAAAAAGTTCGGCACTGCTTAATTAATAGCCAAGCGTGCCCGTGGAACTAGGAGCTCACCCCTCATCGTCAGCACGGCTTTGCATGCCTGTGAAACGTGTGTTATTACAGAAGTTTCTGTATGCTTCAAAGATTTTGGCGTTTGATATGTAGCGTTACAAAAGGATACTGCATCTAATCTGGACCCTGGAAATTACGAAGGACACAAGTAGGCCCATATCTGGCGGACAAGCTATCAGGCTTAGGCCTAGATAGAATTTGTAAATAATATTTTATCGAAATAATATCCATGTCACATAATAGGTTTATACTTAAGTTGTGCAGTTTATTGGAGGGTTTAGCTTCAGCTTCGTTGGGGGGGGGCTTAAGCCCCCAAGCCCAACGCTAGTTACGTCCCTGGTGATGCTAGTGGTTCCGAGCATAGAAATGGGTTGAGTTCACCTCGCACCTGGCGAAACTATACCCGAGCTGTAAGCACAGCATAAAGTATAGCCCTAGTCTGAGTATAAAGAAGGCCTAATACAGTTAATCATAACATTCATAA
Organism: Aporrectodea caliginosa; assembly: GCA_020284085.1. Lineage (NCBI taxonomy): Eukaryota > Metazoa > Annelida > Clitellata > Crassiclitellata > Lumbricidae > Aporrectodea > Aporrectodea caliginosa. The sequence continues at coordinate 976,435 of JACEVL010000765.1, forward strand.
GACGAAAACCAGGACTCTTTGGTCACAAATTGTGGATTATTAACGACAAGGTCAATTATCTTGATGTTGGGAATTGTGAAAGGCAGAACAAGAACAGGAAGACCTTGCGGAGAATCGCTTGAAAATACAGGTATATGCTGTATACCGAAGAAAACCTCCACAGCGCGACTGTGGCAGCGCGCGACATAGAAATTTGCAGTGCACGCAGAGAGGCTTCTTTCAGCCCAGAGACAGAGATGATGAATTACCGCCTTTAATTTGAAAACACATGTAGCCTATTATGCATACGCAAATGAATACATTTGATTTAGGTACCTTGCCTTTAGGTACCTTACCGTTGTATGCTATCTCTATTAGGTATTATTATTATTATTATTATTATTACTATTATTTTTACAATTATTATTATTATTATTATTATTATTATTATTATTATTATTATTATTATCAATTCTAAACATCATCCACCTTAGCCGTCTGACAGAAATGCTAATGCCTGAGGCTCGGAATTATTAACGTGTCTGCCTATCGTTAAAATGACTACGTCTCAACCAGCTCAGTGTTACATAAGACTGGACCACACAGGAAACATCGCTTTTGTGGGCGCTATAGAAATGTCGAATATTATATTATATATTATTATAATATATATATATATATATATCCCGGTCTCAGAGATCGGCTTAAATTAAGTCCATGCACTGACACGTACGGGCCTGTTTTAAAACATGTGTATTTCACTTTGGAAGGACGGACGACCAACTCTGGTATATGCTGGAGAGAGTGAGAGACAGACAGACAGACAGACAAGACAGACAGACAGACAGACATACAGAGTGCGTGAAAGAGAAAGACTTGTGAGGAGAAGCTGAGACAAGGAAGCACAGGAGGAGGAGGAGATAAATGGAAGACGGGAAAGTTTCAATACGGAAGGGAGACATTAAAGAGAAGAGCCTGACACTTTTAGAAGAAAGTTAATTGGATGGCTGGAGAAGAGGCGAGCAAAGGCGCAGGACAATCTCGTCTTTTAATCCGTTGGTCGAGAAAGGACGAACGTTTCGCCCGATTGGATTCGAATCACTGTAGCGGAAGCCTGAATCATTCCAATGGCCGTCCGTCCGTCCGGGCAGATTGCTCGACACGGTCAGTGCGGACATTGTCTTGGCGCCATCGTCCGTGAGAGGATTCTGTCGCTGTATCCAGTGATAACATTTGCCAGTGGATGCTACTGCTGCTGCTGATGATGATGGTGGTGGTGGTGCATCACTAATCGACCGGGTGCATATAGCGTGTACCAGCTTCTGTATCCGCGGGAGGAGGAGGGTTAGAGCGGCGGCACATGCAGGCGCCACACTGCATGGACTCATGGATGCTCGGTCAACCTCGCCACGGTCTCTAAGCCCCCGCTAGGGTGGCGTTCGTTCGCCCTCTCCGACTTGGTTCCATGCCTTACCCTACTCTGCATCATCCGCATCATCATCATCTGGCTGCTGAGGCTGATCGGACTAACCGCATCATACGAATCGTCAGTTGTCAGAAGGGAGGCCAATGAACGGCTTTCTCTAAGCGGCGACACACTGTCCTTCTTCTCGATCTGAAATCGGACTAAGTTAACTAAGGTCATTTGGAATATAATTGGAATCAGCTTTAGACGAACTACTGAAGCGATAATTCGAAGCGGCTGTTCTGAAGTTCGGCGAAGCAGTTAAAACCGGTAACATTTCAAAGAATCTTCTGTGCTACCGCCAACAATAGACTGTAGTTAAGCAGTTCTTTTACAGTTAGGCACACAACGGTATTTTCGCGCGAGTTTTTCGCCTCTTCAATTACGCTCTAACAAGATTTGCATTTGAAAAGGAAGACCAAATAAAAAACCGCGAGACGCTGTATACTTTCAGTAGATAGGCTACTCGTCAGGTAGGCATCGGATGCTTTGCTCTTTATTCCGATTACCTGTGGATCTCAGCAAAACCTGTGTCTTCGATGCACGCATTAAACTCTTTAAGTCTTTCTCTTTCTGTTCTTTCTGTTCATGAATACGGCCCCAGAGCTGTATACGTTCTCGTATTCGCTAAGGGGTCATCCATTAATTATGTCAACAAATAGGGGGGAGGGGTTTGGAAAAGTTTGACAGTTGTTGACAGGGGAGGGGGTTTGGTCCAAGTTGACGTCAACAAATTTTTTTTTATATAAATAAACAAAATATGGTAAATGACTAAAAAAAAAAAAAAAAAGGTCATCAGAGAAAAAATGTCTAAACCGGTTATCGGAGTTATCTCTAAAAAAAGGTCATTGAGAAAAAGTCAGCCTGGCTACGCTGCCGGTAGGGGGTTGGATTGTTGACATAATTTTTGGGGGTCCGTCAATGTTTGACAGTTGTTGACAAGGGGGGAGGGGGTCAAAAAGGCCAAAAATTTGTTGACATAATTAATGGATGACCCCTAACGATCTATTCACTGAAAACGAAAACTTAGTTATTCTTCTTCTCTGACAGCCACCTCTGTTGGGCTCACATTTTATTCATTATTTTATTACCACCATTGAACAATGCACACCTAATGGGGGGCAGTTAACGTGGCTGTCATTCGTGTCGCTTGTATCTTGTTAGCGATCGGTCTTTCAGTTCATACAAGTCCTTCATGACGTTTTAATCTTCTTAGTGATCTGCACGCTTGGAAATAATCTCAACCAAAAACAAAACTCCCATAAATCATAGAAAGATAGACAGGCCTACGAATATAGGTCTAAATGTCTAACTGTGAAGTACACCAACAATCAGCTTGAATCATTTTAGTTCGGTAATTATTCTGGCTCTAGGTAACAGTATAGGCCTAGTGGCTGCACTTCTTTACTCGAAATGCAGCCCATTGATTCCTATTTTTAAATAGCCACCTTCACTGGGCCAACAATAGGTGGACATCATTTGCCATCCATTTTGTGGCACGATGCGGGCAGCTGCGGGCCCAACGAATGTGACTGATAGCCTAGACCAACAATATTCTGTGTAGCGACGAGGTTCTTAAAAGGGATTTACAGAAAGCCACAGGCATACATACGTACGTACATACATACATACATACATACATACATACATACATACATACATACATACATACATACATACATACATACATACATACATACATACATACGTAGACTAATTGTTTTCCTGTTACAATCTCACTGTCTTACTGCAAGACGAGCGCTCAGCCGGATAGCCGAGGGCGACAGAAGATCAGCAGAATCCTAAGTACAAGGTTCAAGTCATGGGGTACGTGCACGGATCCTCTGAGAAGGGGCGATCTAACACAAGCAATCATGCTCAGTGGTGTCTTGTGGGCGAGACGGTTTTAATGGAGGCTTCTGACAATGGACGTATCTGTTGATCAATTTCAGGCCTTCGTTAAATCTATTTCGGTGCAAAGCGGCCGAACAAATTTAATCAGGCACATAGGTCGTCCGGTAATTATTAAATTCACGGGAGAAACAATTTGTCTTTCCCTTTGCAAATAATCACAATAGACCCTATATTACCACGTCCTCTGGCAAAACCATTTCCCGCACACCGACAGTAAGTCAACTGAACACACTGTACATCTGCTAATATTGACAAATTCCCAGAACGTAGCCTATGTATGTTCCGACGACCAAACTATTCGTGACTAAATTAATTTGTTTTCAGAAAACTGTTTCAAAACGCACATACCGAATATAGATACAGTGAATAGATTGGATCTACACAGCATTTACTTTCTTTTAGCATATGAATGCTTAATTTATTTAGCTGTATAAGACCGTAACCTATATTTCTCTTCAATATGGGCCACCAAAATAATTTGTTCATAGAAGTAACAAAAACTGACCGCCTGTAAGCTGTTTATGTGAGAGGGTAATCCAGGCTCTAACGGGACTTTTGACCCATTTGAATTGCCTTTTTGACGCCAACACTTGAAATGCTATAGGCAGAACGGTCATAATTTCAAGTGTCTGTTGTGTGGTGATTCAATAAACAGTTTCAATCAATCAAACAATCAAATGATCCAACTCTATTTAGGGCTAACGAACAGATAGGAAGGGAGCCAGGGCCTCCATTCTGAGGTGCTTTTGACCATAAAAGAAGCACTTTTTGTAATTGTAATTGTAATCGCAAATTTATATAGCGCCATTTCAACAGAAACTCATCAGAAGCGTTCCCAACCTGACAACACAAAGCCAAGAGCGAATAGAATGGTTTCAAACGCTGACAAATAGGCCTATAAGGCAAAGAAAGGCGAGGAAACTCAAGCCCCGTGTTCAAATGGAGCTTGTTCCAGAAAGATGTCACGGGCCAATAAGAACGAAATTTCTATGCTGGGCCGCGGAAGATCGGCATTGACGGTCCCAGCAGGCATAGGCGTAGCTACATTGAGGCACGAGGAGGCAGTTGCCCCCTCTTGCTTTTTCTATATACTGGAACTTCTATTGACCAATGACCCCAATGACCAGGATTTTGCCAATGGTCTGTGAAGTTGCCTCCTCTTAAATTTATGTCTCTCTACGCGCCTGCCAGCAGGACGAGGAAATCTGCTGGCAAGGACCGCGGAAGAGATCTAAAATTTAATGCATAGCGCCCTAAGATAAGATGGAGCATACAGTCTATAAGACAATGAAGCATTAGAGAATTAAGATCTTACTCAATGCGCTTTCGCATTACTAACCAGATCAGTTTCTTCTAAACCAACCTAGGTTTAGGTAGGTTCTAAACCAACCTAGGTTTAGGTGGGTTCTAAACCTCCCTAGGTTTAGAAGGAACTGCACTGGTTAGTAATGCAAAAAACTCATTGAGTAAGTTCCTAATGTTTCTACATTCCACCGAAAACAGATTGTTTCTGATTAGCTTGTGGCCGGATATTGCACGGAATAGAGTCGCCAGGTGAATAATAGACAGCAATGACCACAGTCGTAAAATGTTTAGTCTTTATACCCAATTACTCACTGTCTCCCAGTAAAGCATCTCTTTTTCTCTGAACAGAACATGCATTGGTAATATGCGAAGGATCCAGGCAGGCAGACTGGTCAATCAAAGCCAGGTTGCCTGGGCTAAAAGTCTGGAAGGTGCTGTCTGAAAGATAGGGGAGGGAAGCTGTTTATGGGAACGGCTTCGTATTTGTAAAGTTGTTTCATATACATAGGAACATTGAGAATATCACTTGTATGTATGCACAATAACATAATTTTTTATAAATTGTTATAATTCTAAATCTAGCTGATTCTGATATACGTTAGGCCATAGGGGCCTACTTTAAAAATCCCAGAATAAAATAAGGACTTTCAATAAATTCGTAATTAACATAATTTCTCTACTTGAGATCTCAAAACTTCATCTTTCAATGTATTAGTATTATAAATAAATTTGTAACGCGCGCATGGTCACACCGAAATGTGACTCAAGAGCAACGTCTGAAACGTGTTATTCGGTTTGCATTAACAATGTCGTTCGTAAATCGTCCATCACCGAACACACACACACACACACAAATAATTGCGCAGACACGATATCGTTTCAGCACTAACACGGAAGTATCTTGTTGCCATTGTAGGTAGCAACAGCTGCACCGTTTCCGATGATCCATGCAAAAGGTAGCAGCCTACAGATGGCTATTCTTCTCCAGTTTCTTGTGTCCGTTGTCGTTCTGACGTCTGCCATCCGATCTGAAACGGGCGCCGATGACAGGACTTCTTCGGTTCGCAGTCCGAAGACAGACGGGTCCGCCAACAGTCCGTGTTGTATGGACGGCAACTTGGAAGGCAACACCCAGGTCCGGTTCAAAAGGTCACCACCGTCAACTCCAGGTGTGGGGAAAGGCTCTTCCGTCCCGAAACTGAAGCAGAGCCAAAGTTCGAGAGGAAAGGAGTCACCATCGGATATGGAACTCCGAT